>JABFPB010000067.1:0-62130 GCA_022817645.1 Ceratoteleas bidentatus
TTACCTGGCAAATATTTTTCGCACTCGACGCGCGACACCGCGTCGACAAAAAGCGTCCGCAATCGGCGAAAAATCGCCCGTCGCTCGATTCAAATCGAATGTGGAGATATACAAATGCAATATTATAGGAAAAAAGTGTTGGAATATATTTCCGATACATATACGATATATTTGCATATAATACGAGACATATACACACATAAGAAAAACATTCGAAATTGTCTGCAAAAAATAAGTACTCGTATATCTCGGTGAAAAGTTATATATTTTTGAAAATATTTGTCTAAATATGGCTATAATTATATATATATATATATATTTTTACATGATAAACAATATACAAATATATAACCCTTATATTTTTTGCAGAAATAAATATATCTTGCATAATATGTCTCTAAAATAATTTTTGCATGCATTATACGCAATGTAATATCCATTTAAAACAGCACTTTTCACTTCAATCAGAATTTTCAAATAAATAATTCTTCAATAAACCTCATTAATTCAAAATATATCAAAACAATTTTTATAATCGCGGAATTGATTGCTCGTACTTTCAGTAAATATTGAAATTTTCGTCGAGCTGCAGAACAGTAACGTAAACTGATTTTCTACCTGAAGCCAGGTCCGATACTTCTGCCCGGGAATGTTCATTGACAATCCGGCGCGGCGTTTCCGTTACCGGATTCCTCGCCCGAAAATGACTGTTTTTATTTCAGCGCGACGCGACACGCGAAGTGCCGATTAAACGATTTACTGCGAACGACCCGACACCTTATGGTAATACCCGCGCGAGAGTCGGGATTGTCGATTGGGTAGTTCGATATTTCACGGGCTCCGGGCCGTGGGTTACGTGGACGTCGCTACGAGCACTGCTACGAATATTTACATCTGATTATCACGAATGAACAGCGTGCCCGTAGTAATTGATGTATGCGCGACTATGCCCGTGAGCCCAAGTGGCGTAAGTCACGCACCTGCAAAAATGATTTAACTCGGCGCATTTTGGCGGGACGAAAAAAATTGTCGCCACTTAGAGAGTTGCGCGCCGATTAATTGAACCGTCGCGTCCTGCTTTATGGCGATACTTAGCAGCTTCCAGTGGCGTGTTTGCGACGCGAAATGAGCGACGAATTGTTGTCCCGGAAAATAAAATATGGGTCCTTTTCTGTCCCGTGAATCTGGTCAAATTTATATGTGGAGAGGTCCTGTTTTTGGGAGCGACAACAAAGTATTAAGAATTAAGTGATTTCAAAGCCGGATTAACTGTAGCAACATTGCAAAGGAAATGCAGTGACACTATATAAAAAATTGATGCTTTAGGCGTCTCAATGTTAAGCCTTGGAGAACATTTGTAAGTGTTGTGGTACACCTCAAAAGGCTTGACATTGAAGTTGAGGTGTTCTTCGGGAGCAATTGTTTTTATGGTGCATGATAGGTTGAAGTGAAGTCCAATCAGTGTTTGATCGATCAATTTGAAATACCGTAACATCAGCATAAAAGTCCTTGAGACGATTTGCAACAATTTTGTGCCGAGCCTATGGCCATATTTAGCCGTGCACGCGCGCATTGTGCAATTATGGAAAGTGCATTACAAATCAGAATGCCGTTTGATGAATAGTCAGTCGCAATCGTCTCCCAGACGAAGTTGAGGAGAGATGATAAAAATGGTAGAAATGCTGATAATTAGCAGGAAGCGTTATCAGAAGTTCTGGTAATGCTAACCTAAATGTTATTGCCATTGCTGTCACGTTGTCCGGAGTCTGGTGGAACCTACCATACTTTTTGTGTGAATCTAATTAAATACCGCGTACGCGTTTTTTTTCTCTTTCTCGGTAAACTTTCACGTTTGCTTGAAACTCGTACAAATACATTAACACGGATTATTCCGTTACTTCTTTTTGTGACGAAGACATAAAATAAACAAGCTGTTATTAAAAATGTTGCTAGGAAATTACTGTTAACTTCATAGTAAATACTGCGTCTACTTGCAACGATTTTAATTTATTAAACGCTTCAATAAGCAATTTGCATCAGGAAAGGTGATTATTCGATTTATTAATCGAATGGACAATTTGTTATCCAAGTATACCTTAAGCAAATTATAACGACAAAACACGTTTCCTTGTTACGTTTACATTATAGAGGTGTTATTACAAACAATTATCGTTTAATATTAAAAACTCACAATATTTTTAAGGAAGTGAATAATTAACATTCGTATGATTCCGTTGCTTTTATGAATGGTCGTGTTTACGAAACATTTGTAATTTCATAAACTGTTTAACGGATTTATATCTCTAGTGGCTATCTCCGATAACAAACACCACTTCAGAGGCACTTTGTGCCACATTACATACCCGAAGAGTCTTATTTCAAATATGTATATATTGACCTACTATAAACATTTAATATGATGACTGAACCTGAACCTTATCCTGAACGTGACTGTTTACATATTTAGTAGTTCTTAGACTAAAATGCTTTCTGAAATCAAAGTCTTAAATTTGATAAACACTCTGACGAATTAAAATATTAGTTGTTATAAAAGTGAATGACTCTTAGTCAATTTAAAAATTGTATTGCGTTTAGTTTCGTTTTGAATCTATGTAACAAATGTAATTTATTAAATTTCTAATTTGACGATTTTGTACAATCTCATTAAGTCTTATAATTTTTTTCTTTCCTGCTTCTGTTGAAAAAACCGGGTAACTCCATTTTTAATTGATGCCGGAATAAAAACGTTTAAAGTTTATAAATATGTAAAATCATGAATGTCAATTAAGCTATTTTATATGAAAAAATATCGAATTACACAGGAACTTTACTTAAATTGAATGAGTTAGATAATACAACAATTTGCTTGATTTATGCGGAAAACATAAAGTAATACGAGAGTATTGTGCCTTGTCTGTAATTAAATTATATAAACATATTAAATAGAGTATTGAAAATCTGGTAAATTTTTTCATTTACGTCATTCTTACGTCATAATTGAGAACATTTTTTAATAAGTTTAAAGGTAACCGTTTACATCCATCTAATAAACTTAAGCTTCCAATAAACTTATCTGTCATTCTAAATTCATATTAATAATTTTTTTATATTAAAAGTAATACATGAACATTAAATTTTAACCTAACAATGAAAATATTTCATCATGCATTTTTGGAGTTCTCTATTATTTCATTAAAAATACCATCAGTTCCCAACTGAAAATTAATAAGAACGGAGTTCTTTTTAAATTTCGGTGATCAACAAACTTTTATTAAATTGTTGATCGCTGAAAAAACCTACATACTTTACCCATCTTTTGTTAAAATGAGTATAAGACCAGCGATGGTCAAATTTCCATCAAAATTTCCTAGTTACTTTCATGAGTTTTCCAATGAATTTTCCAAATAATTACAAAATTCTCGTTTTTGGGAAAATCGTTTTCTGGAAAAATTCTGCTAAAAAAATAACTTTGAAAAAACATGCTGAAAAAAACATTTTCTACTTTAACAAAAGTCTTTTTCAACTATTTTCAAACCTAACCTATCCATTTCCCATAGAAAACACTACCAGTCTTTTTCAAACTAATACCTAACTCTTTCCATTTAAAATCTTCTCTTCCCGAAAAAATTCCGTAAAAAGCGCAACCGTCTCTTTGCTCTCCCACTCTCCCTCTCTCTCGTCGAAATCCGCGTCGTTCCCCGAAATCGCGCGTTAAATTAAGCCGATCGCTCGTCGCGTTTACCGAAAAGCGCGGCAGGTTTGCGTCTGTTGTCCGTGAGCCGCGTCTCCGTCTCGGCCCCCTCTCCTCCGAACCACGCGCCACCCCACCAGCGCCGCTCGTTCCCTCCTGCGGCCCCCTCGTCAAGAATACCACCCCCACTGGTGAACACTGTTCGACGTCGACCTCTTCTACTGTTCCCGCGGCGAGGATCCGCTAGTCGAGACTCGAAAGCCAGCTGTCTCGAACGCGCGACGCTTGGCAGTCGCGCGCGAACGTTGAACCAATCGAGCCGTTGGTGTACTTGCAACGACACGCCGCGTTGATATTACACCAATCGCGCCCGGCTCGAACCGTGCTCGACCACGTGAATGCCTCGCGAACATCAAGGAACATCAACTAAAACCCCCGACTAACCATAAGTGCAGTGAACATTTCGCAGTGTGAACACTCGCTGTGCTTCTAACTTGTGCGACTGTGAACTCTAACCAGAAGGACAATCGTAGTTTTCGCACGATTCCGAAGTGTTCAGAGACGCGCCAGGTCGCGTCGTCGAACATTTGCATAAGTGCTGAATTAGTGTTGAACATTCCGGAGGTGGTTCGAACTTTGATTTGGAGCGACATCGTAGATGAAGAAAGATGTCGAGGTTCTTCAAGGGTTCAGTTCCAGTTTCCAGGGGATTTGGAGGACATTATAATTTGTGAATCTACCAGGACATGTCCAGATCGTCGCCCTTCGTGAACCGATTATGGGTTTAAGTCGAGGTACGAGTTGAGTTCGCTTGCGAAATCGGCTTCCGCTGCGAAGCCGATGGCTGGAACGCGCAATTCGAGCATCGAGGACACCGCTGCCGGAAATCCCGTGTTCCGGTGTCTGCGCACCTGCGTGTTTCTGCGCCGAGCGTGACTCACGCCGCCATAAAGTCGATTTCGGTCCGCCACTTGCCGCTTCCTTTTCCCGCGGCTTTTCGCACGGGAACGACCGGCGTTTTGCGCCACCTCTTTCGCCTCTTTTCGTCAACGTTTACGTGACTTAAGTAAAGTTGAAATTTTTTACTCAAGTCTCGGATCGTGAGTAAACTGCAGCTCCTTTGGCCCTCTTTCTGCCGATCGGTTGCGTTTCAGTATCGAAAAAATGCAAGCGCACGTCCTCCATGCGTAATCAGTGAGGCGTACCCACCGACGAAAACCGCAATGTACCTCGAGGCGCGCATGTAAATATTATCCCGCGTGTATGCAATAACTGTTTGCGCCGGCGCAAAAGAAAAAGGGTACCATCCGCATTACTGTCGCGCCGATTTTCGATAGAGCCGATAACTGCGACTTTTGGCGCAGACCGATTGGGAAACCAGTGGCCCTTTCGTAAGCACATTCGCCTTATGGCGGGAATAACGTGCGTTTTTAAATGAGCTGTCCGAAAAGTGAAATTTCGCCGGACTCATCTCGATACGAATTTCGGGTAAACTCGTTGACCGACTTCGTTGCGGGTTTCATTTCTTTTTAATATAAAAACTGGAGGACAGCGACGGAAGAAACACTGTTGCTTGGGAGGATTCGCGATTTCGGCGTCCGAATTTAATGACCGGCATAAACGTTTATGGGGTGTAACCGGCGGCGATTGTACCCGTTTGATAACGCGTATCGGCGATGTTTATCGCGCGCGTTGCATTGTAAGGTCGACGCTGCGGGTTCGGCGAATAAACGTATTGTTTTATGAATCACCGGCCGCTATAAAACGTTTGCGGTCTAATCATAAATGTCGCCGGTGCTGCGGCACCGAGGCCACTTGGATCGGAAATGTTGCTCGATAAGTTGATGAGAGACGGAGCTTTTTTCTCGCAGCCAAGTGAGGCTAATTTATCGGTTGGCTTGCCTAATGATACTCAATATCACTTCCAGATTATCACAATGAACAAGCCCAAGTTATGTCCGAGAGGTTGCTAGTACGTTGGGAAGATAGTTGCCATTCGCGGGACGTTTTCAGAGTGAACCTTCCAGTTTTCACGGTCTGGGACAGTGACTATTCGAATGCATTTTTCGGGATTCTGTAAGCTCGGAAGTTGCGCGGAAAAACTCACGTCAGATGAAACGCGAGATTTGGTTCACAAGTAGAAACTTACGTGAACAAACTGGGGATTTGTTTTTCAAGTGAAATGCGCAATAAACAGCTCACTCCGCTGGAAGCGGATTGTTTTTCAGATCGTGCGCCGGGAGATTAAGTAGCCGGATGATTGATGGATTATGGATGTTTCGAAGGTTAACGAAAGTGAAAAACGCTCGAGATGTAAGAGGACTTACGTAATTCGCTCTCGCGATCACGCGTTTCTCGACGCGGCCGTCGAGCATTGTTTCAATTTGAGTGTCGAGAAAAATTGTCTAGGTTAACGACAGGCGCGACGCTCGGGTTGCAGTAAACGCCGCGATATCGGCGGTTATGTAAATTGGAGCGCAGCGACCGCGAAGCAATTTTCCATGCCGACGCCCTAAAAACTGGAATCGGTCGAAAAATCGGCGAATGACATCACCGCATCTTCGCGTGGCCTCCTCACAAGTTTTATCCGTTCTTCGTTTTATCATAAACAACTTTAGAGAAAAAGTCTGCCCTTTTTGCGCGAGGATTTCTCCTCGCCGGCTCGTTCAATTATTCAAATAATTTCGCCGTTTTCCGTGGAAATGTGAGGCGAGTTGTCGAGCACGACCATGTTCGTCGCGGCAAAAAACGCGACGCACCGAGTCGCGTTCAGTTAAACGCACATGTGTGCCTCGGAACGCGGCAGGTAGGTGTTCGCCGGTGGTTATGTTTTTCTCGAATCGCGCGCACTTATCGGGCGGCTCAAACAAATCACGTCAATTAGAAGCCCACGACGCGCTATGAAATCATCACCTACGTGTTCCGCGGGACGCGTGGGTGCAATTATAACCTACCTCCCGCGTAACGGCCGGTGCCCTTGACGCTGGAGAAACGAGCGAACGAATTTCCAGAAACGAGGCATCGAAGATCACGTGGCGATTCTGCGATGAACCAAACGTTGGAATGAAAATTACCAATTGTGTGTAATGTTCGACGAAAAGATTTGACAAGTATCTGAGTTAAAGTATTTTTGATTTTATACAGAAGTGTATTTTTACATCTTTTAATTATACTCGATTTTTTGATAATGGATGAACTGTTTACATATCGGATGATAGGTAACTTTCCTCTTTTTCCACGTTATTTCGACTTCTGAGTCATATACTCTTCACAAAAGATTCAGTCACTTGAATTTTCTCACATTTTTACCACTATCAAAAATCCTTTATTGCTATGCGGAGACAAAATTTCATGGAAATAGAAAGGTGATCCACATTCTAATTCAGGTAGACCAGGAATAGAATGCCGCAAAGTACTCCATTACATAAGGCAAAACGACTGTAGTAATCATCAAGGAACTTAATAAACCGAGTCACGAAGGCAGATGGCTGTACCAGCACGTCCGAGCGGCAGGACCAATCTGTCATAACCTACGTCAAAACTCGAAAAAAACGTGTCGCCCGTACGGTAACGTCGCGCAAACACTCCAAGGCTCTTTTTTTACGAGCCGTTTTTGTTTGGGTGACTTGGCCGAGCAAGTTCAGGGCCCGGCCGACCAAAACAAAGATGCCCTGTGCTCCGACCGGCGTCGTTACTTGCGGCCTCGAGTCGCGCGATAAGCCCGCCAGCGTTCGCCTGAATCGAACGTATCTCCGCGAATCAGCCTTGATCTAACCGTTTCCTCAATGTCCCCTTACGCGATTTCAATGTACAGAGCGGACTGACCTCAATATTTCTTCGGGATGCCTATTTACGGCGAGGATATTATTACAAGGCGACTGCGCGATGCGTTTGAAAAATCGACTCGGCTAGAAAAATCGGCGAGTCGCGCGCCATCTCGTGAAAAAAAGCGATCAGCATAATCGCGCGTCGTCTATCTCGTCGACGTCATGCGCGTGTCGATTTTTTGCCGGCGGTCAATTTTTTCCGCGTCTCGACTCGCTCTTTGTGGCCGGATAATTGTACCGAAGTCTGCTGACACGTTTTTGTCAACGTCCGATCGAAACAAAGAGGCCCTCGATATAAAAAAATAATCGATGACTGAAAGATCGACGAAGCGGACGTAAATACACGCGGCGAAAAAAGTTAATGAAATTAGCGCCATCGTGCGGTGATCGCAGGAACTGCAGCGATAAATGGGAGAATACTGATTGTATTTCAGTGGCACAGATTGGCTGATTCGAATGTCATTGGTGGAATGATTTCGATGTGATAGCGTAGCGTTTTTTGCAATTCATGTATATTGTTCTCTTTCTCCATGCAGTTGTATGCAATTATATGCAGTCGCAATAAAAGTGATGTTGCAACACTTTTACACTCTTAGAATCTGGTTATGATAAGGACATTTAATTATGTGTTTGAATTAAAAAATGCCTCTAAAAATCGAGATGTTTTTAAGAAAAAAGAATATTTCCGATTGACACAATGCTATCAAAAGACACGATAGTGTCTCTGGCCAAGTATACAACAATGTCTCTTATTCCGATTTTCCTTTGTGTATTCGTTTTCCTTTCTGTTTCCTTCATCGCTAAACATTTTCTTACCAAAAGAAGATGGCAGTGAAATCGGTCATTTCCAGCATCTTCTTCTAAGTTTGCAATTTATATTGTTACCCACACTTTCCTCCCCAACTTTCTGGATATATTCCGTCGGAATCGGTTGACTTTGACGCGCGGAATTAGTCGGCTATGGCTCGACATTATCGGCGCTCGACGTCGTTCCCTTCCTCCCTCCCTCATCGTCCCTCAATCTTGCAACACCCGTCGAAAGGTTCGCCGCGCGTCAACGGCAAAAGGGTTACGTAAAGGCGCGCGATGCGCGACGCCGGCCTGGTTTTCCCAGTGGGAGATGGCCATTACCGCACGTAAACGGTGTCTCACGTTCTGACATTTTACAACTTTTATCTCCCGACTTCCCGGGATAAATGCGCCGCTTTGTGCTGTTCATCGCGGCGAGCGCGGCACGGGTAATTACGCGCGCCGAGCTCATATTAGAGTTAATTTGAATTTATGAAAATAGGAAGTCGAGCGGGCGAAGGTTTATGCGCGATACCGTTCCGATAAAGCACAATTAAGGCGCATTTTCATGTCGCCACGCTAATGGAAAGTCCGCCGGCTTTTCGCGGCTTTTTACGTCACTTTTTCATGTTCGGATTCAATAGTCGCTTGTATTGTCACATAATGCTGATACTGAAATTCCGCGCGCGGCCAGATAACGCCGCTAACGAGCAAGGAAGTTCGTTTTAACCGGAGGATCGGACTTTTTCGATCCCCGCTGGTTTGCAAACAAGACATCTTTATGCAACGATATTTATGGAACGGCGTTTAGTACAATGGAAAAGTGACTATTGAGGTGTTATCGGTGGATTATTCGATGATTATTAGGGAGACATGGGACAGATTAAGGTTGTGTTAAAATTATTGAAAATAATAGAAATAAAAAAAAATTTCAAGATTCTATGGCGGTTGAAATGTTACTTCGGACAGTGAATCCGTTTCTGGTTTGAGAGAAAAAAAAATTCGAAACTGCAGCAGAAATTAATATTTTGTTACAAATACTAAATCGAAAATCTGGAAGAAAAATAAAGTTTTTAGGACAATTACGTTTGAATTTTTCGAACCATTCGAAAGAAGAGAATTTGGACACATTATGGAAATTACATGAAAGCTGCAATTATAAAAAAACGGTTGTATATAATCCCAAAGATACCTACTGTATATTGTGATTATTAAGTGTAAATCTAAAAGGAATTTTGTTGAGAATACTTCGAATTGTTCGGATGGTTTCCATGTTTTTATAGTTTGACGTATAAAACGCATTTTGGAAAGTTATATCGCCGCTCGGAGTCATGACGAACGAACATCTGGTATCAATATGGTGCACATGCGGGAAAGAAGATCGACACTGTTAAACATGTTATGGGATTTTTACACTTTTCATAGCCTGATATTATACATTTTAGTACACCGAGTATTCGAAACGGAATTATCTGGCGTTTTAGGTTTATTTAAACCGAAACATTGAAACGTTACACGACATCGAAATTCAATTAATATATTTCATTTGCTATTAAAATTATTACGTTTCGAGAGTGCTGGTTTACCGAATGGAAATATAATTTGCTTAATAAACGTTTGCCGAGCAGTTTGGCGAATGAAAATTTCGCTTTTACGAAATAAACTCTGAAAGGAAAATAATTACAAGATACGGGAAAATACATACAGAACAAATTTCTCGAACATACGATAAGAATAAGACCGCTTTTTCGATATTCATTTTACGATGCGTTTAAAAAGTTAACACTACTCACTCTGTATCGCGCGCGATAAATTCAAATCCATACATACGTACGTTATTACCATACAAAACATACTGATTGAAAGTCGAACTGTTGCTTGCGGAAAATGTAAATGAATGTCGTAATGAAAATGAAATTAAGAAACATAGATAACACAATTATTGATATTTAACTGCAAGCACAGTTTGCTAATTAGTAAATGCATCTGAACAACTTACTAAATGTGATGCAAGTTTAATCTTGAATTTCACTCGTCATAAAACATACAAAAATATGGTATTAAGTTTGTTTATGCTTTTAAAAAAAAAAAAAAAAAAAACGTCTATTGCATTACACGTCCGTCATGCTCTATGTACAGATTGCGCTATCTCACATTGTGTATCATAACTTACACTAAACATTGAGATTACGATTATTTCCACACTCTCGGTTTCAGTCGTACAATAATGCAATCTGAATTTTTATAATATTATATAGTTTTTCAGCCATTAAAAAAGCCGGGCCAAATTAATTAACTAAAATAACAACAAAACGAATTGACGTTATCAAACAACAATCTTATCGTCAAACCAGAAAAATACTCGAAATGGTATATTGTTCGACGAAATCCACGAAATCAGCATTATTCTTTTTCGGATAATTGCTTACCATGAGATTTTAAGAATATTTCGGAGACTGAAACATCATGTACGAAATTCTTCAGTTCGAAAAACGACGCTCGATAATCGCTAATTGACGATCAGCTTAATTAATTTGTAGATATCATACTCTCGGTTTCTCAGAAAAAGTAAATCCAATTATAGTGGGCCATCGTCTGAATCACTGCAATTGATAGTGGAAGCCATTATCGAATAAATGAAATATTAAATATTATCAAGGTTTGAATTCGACGTGCAGATAAATTCGTTTTATTATGCTTTTAGATTAAAAGGCAGTCAGTGTGAGTTTCACTGTGCCAATGGAAACACTACAGTGTTAATTATAGCAGTAATTTCATTCAAGTGCGTTATTTATTTTGCGTTGCAAATATGGCTTTCGTTAATCCGGCTTTTGAAGGTACAGTGATTTTTCGATTACTTATTAAGCGGGTGATAGGTCAAACGAAAATTTCGTGCTTCTTTTCACAATGTGCGAGTGTTGTTGACGTTTATTGAAAATTGAGCAATTAGTGAGCGACACAGGTGGTACACGGGATACTGCAGCCTCGCATTTATTTCCACACAATATTGGTTCGTACATAAAAATTCATCGGACGTAAACGGGTCAATCTTTTTCATGACCAAGATTCTCGACTGTGTAACATTCAAGAGATAAATACTACCAACATAATTAAAGTATAAATTCATATGCCAAATAAGGACCATTTTTTGTGATTCTTATTTTAAACAGATAGTAGAATACGAGAGAAATTAAAAAAAAATACTGTCGGTTTTGTCTGAAAATGTTCCAAAATTTCCATTCACATATACCGTTGTGCCGTTAAAGTATGCTTTCTGGGAAACGAGCGGTTATCGACGAAAATATTTGAGTACTTGGAATGTATGACACGATGTTAAAAACAAATCAGTCAAACATTATTAGGACTTGAAAATCAGGAAAGTAAAATATTCTGTATGTTTTAATGGAACGCGATACGAGTGCGGTTTAGAAGTGCAATTTGTTTTCATGAAAAAGGAAAACAAATCGAATATGGAATTAAACGTCTATAATTGGGTACTTGAACTTGATTGTTTATTCATCGTGCAGTTAAATGTATTTCTGCTTTACTTTCATAAAAAACGTTAAATTTTCTCGTGAAAAGCTGGATAAAAATGACTAATATTAGCTCATTATGTGATGTCTGTCATCAAGAACGGTTAATTGCTTGAGATAACTGGAAAAACGAAAGCCGTTTTGTAGGTTAGAATGTTTGCGTGAAGTGGGGTTCTATTATGCGTTTCTAACGAAAAACGTGTGTGGCGGAAGTTGACGTTTCCAACAAGTGCCTGTCATCACTCGAATCAAAATCGCCCACTTTTCCTCCAGTTTCTCAATATGATATTCTATTTATCCAGCGTAACAGTAAACGTTTATGAGATCCAAACAGAAAACAACAGTTTTATAATAGAATCCGGTAACCGTAAGTGGAACGTCTTAGATAAAGCTTCGTTTACAAAGAGAAACATTTGATAACATCATTTTATTACTTTTAACAATTTATATTGGGTCGCAATTATGATTTATTTTGAAAAAACATCGCGTGATATACGATTTTTAGCGGATTTGGCGAAATAGAAAATCCGAAAGGAATTCGATGAAATCCGCCGATAAATGTGTATCAACAAATCAAGAAATCCATACAAATCCGCTGTGTGAATCGATGCAAAACTAGAGTTGACCCCGATTCAGTGACCTGTCGATATTGATACGATCGCAGACTGTAAGACGATGAGAATAACGATAGATACGGTGCAAGGTGTTCAACTTAAAAGGAGGTCGTAATTTGATTACCAAAAAATGATATGTTACATTGGAAACTTCAGAGAAACGTTCCTTTCAGACTGAAGCAACGATTGAATTTCAGCCTTTTGACCAAAAGTCTAATTTATTTCTGAAATAATGTAATCGGAATGATGATGTCCAACACAGTGTCACGTGACTAATTTCCTTGGGTTTTCGAATCGATCATTCGGGTTGTTATTGACTGGAAAACATGAATTTTTTATTGCCCGTTTGACAGCAGAATAATATTGTCCACAGAAATCATCAGATTTGAATTTCCAATCCCGAACTTTGCGCGTATCCAAACACGTCGTTTGTGATCTTTCCCCGAAGACCCGATTTAAGTGTTTGCATCTCATTATCCCTTCTTTACCAATCCCGGCGCATCTTCCAATTTGAATCTTCCTCCGATTTTTCACGACAACACAATTAATTTCTAAATCTTTGCTCTTGCCTTCTTCCTTTCAAAAACATTTTAAAAATCACTACGTTAAAATAATTATCAGATGCAGACAATCAAACCAATAACCTTATATGTCAAACCAGTATGTCCAAACTCAGATAGAAGGAGAAGGGGAAACATTCATGTTTATGACAAGTTTATTACTCACGTGTTTACATATGCTACGTAAACAAAGAATAAAAAAAACATTGGTCTGGTCTACATAATAAAAGACAAATAAATATAAACATAGAGCACACAAAACAGATGGAATCAGTCTTTGTTTATCTTTGTTCTCCTTCAGTCTTTTTTTCCGGTTTTATGATTGCAATCCCCGATCATCTACCAGTTACTATGCCAGAGATGACACCTAAAATCTGTGTATGTAACATTTTTTTTCAAAACATTAAAACAATTTACAAACACTCAAATAGCACGACTCAAACAATCCAAACATATTTTTTGTTCAAAAACATCTTCGTTCAAGATGTTCTCTGTATCTTCCCCTCCCAAACTCTCTCAAAACAAAGACATTTCTTTTCCCAGCGGATCCCATCCAAAGCTAAACCAATCTCCATTCCCCAAATTCATTTCACCACCAATTAAGACCTCCTGCTTCCCCGGCTAAAAGTTGCCTTATCAGCATGCAAATTTATCTCCGCCCGACCTTATCCCCTCGCCAGACTTGTCCGCTTTTTCGCGCCGTCCAAAAATGTCGGCCCCGTTTCCTAATCTCTTTCATTAGTGCCACATATCACGTGATTTTTGCCGCGGTGGGTCCTTCGTCGGTATCAATTTCGAGTTCTCATTGTCGTCGCGCGCGTACCAGCAACTCGAGCGTAACCATTAAACGGTGGGGCCGACGGAAGGGGGCGGAACGGCGCAGCCAACACAATACCACTCCGCGCTAATAAACTCACCAGATGCCGAAGCCACTGGCGAGCGGTTGACAGGCTGCCGTTTCGAGTCCGGCAACGGGTGTTCGTAATGGCTCAAATATTGCTCGACCAGTGAGCTACTGATACGTAACACCGTTAACGTTAGCGGTGCCGGTTGTCGCGCTTGAACGAATTTTGCGCCGACGAAAAACGCGCGCAAAAACGCGCAACGGTATTTATGCGCGGGTTCGGCCACAGCGCGCCGCGGGCGAAAACGTGATGGTTATGGTCGGTGGAGCCCAAAAGCGCACACGCAGCGTTATCGTAGCCGGAATGGGCCGGAATTGGCAGGGAAAATCGACGAAAAAGGCAGGAGTGACTACTGCCCTAGTAGAAATTGCGATGCGGCGAATTAAAGGCCGTTATAACGTAGCACGATTTTGAATTAAGGGCCATATTAGGGAATTCTTCTGTCTAATCTTTAGTAAAAGTAAAACTGAAGATTAAATGTCTCAAATCCAAATAAAATACTAAGATTCTAATCACATCGAAAATCGGGTACCATTCTGCAAAAAACATGGAATAGAAAAGAGTAGAAAGGAATTGAACAAAATAAAGTGAATTATTTTTATTATTCTCAGTTTCGGGAAATGAAATCAAACGAAACCAACTGAACTGTAATAATCCCAATAATTCCCAATAATTCAAAAGTAAGGGTGTTTTAAATAAGCATAAACCACTTTTATAGGGAAATGTATGAACATTTTGCAGGTTATGTCTTACAGCATCATATTTAAGAATTAGTCCTCAAGAATTCATTTTTTAAAACCGAATTCATTTTTATTCCTACCAAAGAATTCAGATCCAAAACAGTAATCAAAACGACCCAGAAGAATTCAAAATTTCCAATTCTTTTCTATTCTTTCTTATTTTTTGCAGGGCAACTATTTCAAAAAGGTTTCCAACCTTGAACCTACATTTGTTGCAATCCTGTAAGCACCTAAAAAATTCCATTATGTTTAAAACATAATTAGAAACTTTATTCGTGAACAAAACCTGCATTTGAATTTTTATATTTTTATTAAAAAAAATTCAAAATTTAGTAGCAGATTTTCAATTTCGATGAAGACCAGCTTTAACCACCTAAAGGTCAATGGCAGAGAGTCTGAGTGATTATATTTTAAATAATTATGTTGCACGTGACCTTTTTCGAAGCAATACCCGATATACCACATACACTAAATGTCTTCGGAACCTGCAACACATAAGTGCAATTCATCAGCTTAGTTATGAACTCGACCTTAAGAATTGTAAAAACATTATGGAAGTTGCGACGGCGTCGATAGAGTGCGGGAAATGCAGTTTCCGGTGGCGATAAAAGGGCCGGAGGTAACTACATCAGCAGAGTCGCGAAAAGTGAATCGAAAGGTGCGAAACAATTGGGATTTAGCAGCCGATGAAAGGCGGATGGGATTTCGAGCGATGGCGCGATTGGAAGAGGACAAATGGGGTTAAAATGTTACATAATGAGGTTAGGTGGGAAAAGCTCTGACGGGAAAGTGGAGAGCATTTGGAGGAAGAAGGGAAGTGGCTGAATCGAAGGCTTTTCGGGGGAGGCATTTCGAGGAAAATGTTGCGCGAAATGAACGAGCAATTTACCGGGTCGCTTTGCGACGTTTTCGAATGATTAAGAACGATTCAAAGGTCTGCCTCGTTTAGTTTGCTTCGCTCATTTGAAGCCATTTCAATTTAGAGATTTACCAAAGCAATCAGAGCATGAGAGAACGAATTATTTTGCATAGAAAGACAGTTTGAGAAAAACGGTTACCCGTTAATAGCTGTTTACGTCGTCCTAAAATCGGAGTGTTCCTTTCGAAACACAGTTCCCTTTTTCCAACTCCAACAACAAAAAAAGAAACCTACAACTTTATCAACTTTTTCAACTGCCCAATATTAAAAAAACCCTTCTGAACTTTGTTTCATGCCAGCCTCGTGAAAAATATGCTTCTCCAACACGATTAATTTTCCATTCTAATTACCTGTCATCTTCGGACCCAATAGAAAACGCACAAGTAGCCACGAAATGATTTATCTACAAATCTCGAGAAAAAATACTGAAAGAAGATCGGTGCCCGGGGAAATGTGGAAGACGACAGCCAGTTCCATAAGTCAGACGTGCGAAATCGAATCGCGCGTACTATGAATAGTAGCTAATTGACCCACTTGAACTCGAAATAGTTAGGGAAAGGCTTTCGACGTAGACGCGCGGTATCGTCCAGAAGATCGAATATGCGTCATATCGGATGCTCAGCATGAAAGTTGAGTATTTGTTTCGACGCGCGAGTGCAACGGTCCATGAAGGATATTTACGGATCAACGATCGCGCGATCGATGAATGGCTCGCTCCCGTGGTAATCAGAGGTTAAATTTATCGAAGGTAGCCGATCGGGATTCGATTGTTTACGTCTGTTACGCTACGGTTCCGGACGTATTAGCTCGATTACAATTACATGAATTACTGTACGACTCGTTTACATAATGGCGTTGATTTACACGTCCACGTCAGAAAAAATCGGTTCGCAGTCCATACAAGGAGATAACATGACATTAACATTATATTAACAATGTTTCTTGCGTAAATGTGACTTGTCCGATATTTTTGCGGCATGCAAAGTATCGGCAATTAGGGCATTGAATGTAGCAATAAAGTTACTGAATCGATGTGTGTATCGATTGAATTATAGCGCATTAATAAGAGCTACCGAACAGCGCGATGTATTACTGAAAAGCAATAGCGAATTATGTCTCGGCACTTGAGTCACGCTGCCTGGCCACAAATAACAAATTTTATTTAGCGGGTTAACAAATTTTGACGTCTCGAATGCATTGCGGAATGTCGATCTGATCAAGCGCGAAACCGCGAAAATACCAGTCGCATTTCCATACAAATTCGTTCGGCAAGGCAATCTCAAATCGCGTGCTTTTCAGCCGAAGAAATTGTTCTGCCGGGTCGCTACTTGGAAATCAAGATATCATGGAAACCGTGCATCAGTACCCGGATGTAATTTGGTATTCATTCGGTGATTTCATTAGTTTTCTTCCATTACACATAAGCGCGGCCGGGGCGTCACGCTCTTCTAAATAATAAAAACGCAGATAAAGTTGTGCCAGGCCGCGTGAGCTGAAACGATCGTTCTCTTTCTCGAGTCATTGTTTCGCCGGGAAAACCGAGTCCTTTCGAATTCATAACGACAGCTCTGAGCAATTGAACGGAGACTATTGCCACGCAGTTTTTCTCGAGAAAGTATTGCAAGGTTAATGTACACGGAATCAATGGATTCGCAATGCTAAAATGATAGAAATCCTTTCCAAAGAGATCCAGTACAACACAAATCGAATTTGCAAAAATGTGTACGTTGAAGTATATTTTTATTACCGTATTTTAGTAATTAATTGAGATCGTAATACTTCTTAGGGATGGTAATCATTACGAACTGAATGGTAATAATTATAGTCCAGATATTCATAGTTACTGCTGCTAAATACCAAAAATGATTAATGCTAACTGTTCCGCATGGTTTGGTTCCAAACATACTATTTCAGACAGTAAGTTTAATAGTAACCATTACTACTCCTTTATTTCTAGTGACAATAACTATAAATCTGGTCAGATATAATCAAATTATGGTCGCCGTAACTTCGTAACTACCGTTCCGGAATAATAATGATTACTAATAGCATTTTTCTCAGCGTGAGCGTCCAAGAAAGTTACCGCAAAAACAACTTTAAATATCTGAATCGACACAGCCACCTGGAACCGCAAAGACCTATTTGTCATCGTCATTTTTGCGCGGCTTATCACATTAACTTTACGTTTATCAATTATTTATACACGCGCGTAGGTTAGATATGTAGCAATAAGCGAGGACCGTCGTAAAAGTGCGAACGGTCGCGCAACGGGAATAATTTGAGTAATGCGCGCGCCGCGATTTTTGTTGCAGACTACCAGTTTCCAATAGACGTATCGGGTGTGGCGAAAGATCATCCATTTCTCGAGGCCGATTCTCTGCAAAGCCTCTTTCGAAGACTGCAGGCGCTCAATCGCTGCGCCACGATGAAGCTCGACACACATCACACGCATCACCACCACAACACGAGTCACAGCAAGAACGTGAGTAAACCGCGCAGAAACGCTCAAGCATCTTTTCCCGACTACGAAGCCCGCGTTTTATGGACTCGGGGGATTAACATTTGCATGAACGGTGTGACGTTTCGACGATTTCTTCATCGATTCGAAGGGACTATCGTTTTCACAACTTTTTCCCGATGGTTTTAATGCACTTTTTTTACAGCATTTTTCATTTTCGTGAAATTATTTGAGAAGACAATCGGTCGTGATTTGAGGTAGAAAAAATAAAGTGTAATAGATTTGAAGTTCATTTATATCTATCAGTGAAAAATATTATTTAATATTAAAAATATTTTAGAATTTTTTTCAAAGTATTGAGTATAGGGGAATTTATTACAAAAAAATATAGTAGCATAAAGTCATTTTGCAAAGATTTTCAGAAATCACTAAATGAATATCGGTGCAAAAATTGGAAAGTATTTTCGTGAAAAAAGTCGACAGAGGGGAAAAATGTAGATATAATTTCTTTGATCTAATCAGATTTTATAATCAGATCGAGTTTCGTAATTGAATATCTAAAGATGAAGTAAGCTGAAGTCAATAACAACTTCTAGAGTGGAAGAGGATAATTCCGCATCAAAGAGGAGGTTCTGATTTACATTTTGGGACAAATCTCAAAATTGTAAATAAAACTTCGGTGGCGTAAGATCTCGAATTTTCTACCTTAAGCGAAACATGATTTCCAACACACTTTATTGCGCGGGAAAGGCCAACGACGTCAAATTTCACCGGCCCTTTGTGTCGCGTTCCCCGAAAATTAGCGTTTCCCGATAAACAAAGCGCGTGAATAGTGACTGAAAAATCGGTAGGAATACCGGGTATTCGACTCGAGCGCGTGCCCACTTCGGCGAGATAAAGCGTCGGATTTATGAAAACGCCCGGGACTTGCGGCTGCGGCACTTCTAAGAAGGCTGCGAGTGTGTCGTCACAAGGTCTCAATGGGATCCTATTCTCTTACGCGGCGCTGCGCCTAGGGAGGGGCGACGCCGTTGTTGTCTTTTATTGCGCTGAAAAGACGGAACACTTGGCTCGCAGGGAGCCCTGGCGGAAGAATGCACGACGTTATTCTCACTTTCGGTTGGGGTAATTTTTAGACCTTTGATTTCACGTTACACGTGGAGAGACGGCCAATTGTTTTTCTCTTGTTTAAAGGAAAAAGCGACCCGTGCGATTCTAAATTTGGAAATTTTTTGACCCGAACACTCGAGAGGTAGTTGGAAATTGTTTTTCGCTGACATGCAAATGTCAGCTGGAGACTTTTGATTAGTTTGGTTTGAGAAATATTTCTGGGCTGATGAGATGTTTCGTTTCACTTTTCGGTGAAAAATTGGGAACTTGGGTCGAATGCGTTTTACTTTAAATTTCCGGACTGAGATTAAAATTTTCAATCCCAAATTCATTAGCGATATGCTAAACGGGGGAAGCTTCCTTAGGGGGCGTTGTCTTTTTGTTCTCGTCCTCTTCGACATGGGTTTTTTACATACTGGTTTGGCCGAACGAGCAGAATATATATCGCATCGATCATTCCGCAGTAATTCCTAGTTTCGGAAACTGCAATCATCCACATTATAAGTTTCCCCATCGCGTGATTGTGATCGGAACAACTGAAACAATCCAATTATTTTCTAAATTTTGTCTCGTGCAATTAATTGGCCGTCGCGCATCGCATCACTCCGAAAAGGCTGAAAAGTACCGAAGATAATAACACTTAACAGCGTTATCAATTATTGCCTTACTTGCCTGGAATGAAAAAAAAATCGTTAAAACCTTTTTATTTCCCAACATCAATCTCCCACTGGCAAGGCACTAAAAAACGATAAACTGTAAATTATTTACACTGAAAAAATGTTCTGTGAAACATTCCAATACGGTAATTGTAATTTTACAATTAAAATTACAATTAAAATTGAATTTCTCAATTATACTACTGAAAAAATTACCGTATTGGAATGTTTCATCCAATACATTGAGAAATCCAATTTTAATTGTAATTTTACAATTAAAATTACAATTAAAATTGAATTTCTCAATTTGGATTTTATTTCTACAAGAGATCTTGTAGAAATAAAATCTCTGAAAATCTCTGAAAATGTCTGAAAAATGCTCTGAAAACAACTGAAAATCTCTGAATACTTTTGAAAATCTCTGAAAATTTCTGAAAACCTCTGAAAATTGGAAGTGTCAGATTTTTTCAGAGATTTTCAGACTTTTCTCTGATATGAATGATGATTTGGGGCCATCTATAAACAACTATATATCGGTGAATCTTCCGAAAAGAGACTTCGCTTTCTTTCGTCAGCCACTTCCTCCTTATCGATGCAACCTGTCAAATCGGAAAAGCCGCGTCGGCCATAAATCGCAATTAGCGAATAAAATGTGTGCCGGCTGATTTTCATTCATCAATTGAAATACGGGCCATTAATTTTCTAACGGTAAAAGTGATTCGCAGGACAATTAACGGACGACGCTTGACAATTGATTGAGCGATTGGAAAGGCTCAAGCGGCAAGCCGTGCACGCTGAAAAGTGTCACGGGCCACTTTTCTTCACGGATTCGCCATTTTTCCGCGTGTCGTTGCGCGACGCGGATTCGCGAGGCCTCATTGTGCGCGATTTTCACGGACGAGCGGCAATTAAAGTCAGTCACGGGATCCGCGCGGATAATTACTTTTGGAAAGTGACGCTGGACTCGTTTCGCAGTCCGGGCGTTACGAGTGCTCGCGCCCGATAACGCTTTAATGGCTTTTGATAGTCGCTGGGACGAATAATTAATGTGAGAATTATCGACGTATCCGAGTGGAAGGGTGTCGGCAATTAATAACGCGGATCGAGGAATGAAAATTATTGTCTAGAAAACGCGGCAATAAGTTAACAAAATGCGATTAATCGTACTGAACAGTGCTATTCAGTGCACACAATTTTTTATTAATTTTATCAAATTTTATCAAATTTTATCAAATTTTATCAAATTTTACAAATTTTATCAAATTTTACAAATTTTATCAGATTTTACAAATTTTATCAGATTTTACAAATTTTATCAAATTTTACAAATTTTATCAAATTTGTATCAATGTGTAAGCTAAATTTTTATTAATTTATATCTATTTGTAAGCATTTATAATTTTAGTCGATTTTATCAAAATGTTTGTTTTCATCAATTTTAGTATTAATCTTTATCAATATTTGTCAATCATCTACTTGCATTTACGTAAAACGCTTTTCTCGCTGTAAATAACTTCATTCGAAGCTGAAATTCCTTCCGCATAAAACGCGCGAGGTGACGGAACGTAAATTTCCGAAAGTAACGACTGCTCGTCTTCAAACCGAGAAACTCGAGACTGCTCTGGAGTTCCTAACTTTCAGTCCCGCTGGGATGTGAGTCTGGAAACTGATTGTCCAAAATTAACGATCCCACACTCGTTTCTTCTTCAGGCTACACTAGAGCCTAAAAATACATAAATTTGAATGGAGAAGTCGCCCCTTTTGCTGTTTCCCAACAACTTAATTTCGGAAACAAAGAGCGCAACATGTGGCCTGAAAGTGTCTCCTTTCTTCGGACCTCACCTAGACCGAACAAGAAAACTTTTCTCACGTGTTAGCCAAATCTTTTTCTTCGGTACAAATCAGTTCTGCACTCTTGAGAGTGATATATTTATATAGTAAAGATTGTCTATTTGTAGTACGTGTGTCTAATGTGATGGTTAGTTTACTATTCAACAAAAAAACCGTCAGTGGGTTGCGTGGAAAAAATGTGTTTGGGTTTAAGACTGGGTCGGAGCACATACATTTCTGAGACTTATGTCTGGGTGACTGAATTAGAAAAATATAAATTCTGTTTTCATGTCAAAAACATAGTACCAAAATTAAAAGTACTATACCAAAATTAAGTACCAAAATCCCTACCAAAATTTAGTGGATATTCGAGACAAATTAACCTCAAAATGAGTTTACAATATTTTATGTGACTGAAAACAATAGGATTAATTTTTAAGCAGCTTTGGAAACAAATAATTTTTTTAGATCGAAATATAATGATTAGCTAAATGAGATCATAAATAATCAGGATTTAATCATTTTTTTGTATTAACATAATGAATCTTGAGTTCAAATTTGACTATTTTAATATAAGACAATGATTAAAACTTGATCATTTATGGTCCCATTTAGATCTGTTTTTCATCAAACTTTTTTTTAATCGCGACTTTCCGAAATTAAGAGACTTCAGACCTGCTCTAATGTACAATTTCTTTTACAATAATTTAATAACAATTTAATAATTGTTCAAATTAACAATAATTTACAACAATTTAGTTGTAAAAAACAAAATTATTTCTACCACCTAATTCCTTTTCTCAGTCTTTAAACTCACCCTATTAATAACTTTAATTCGCGACAGTAACTCCGTCACTTACAGCTGACATATCACCTTAACCCGGCGAACACGTGGCTAACCCGGGTCGACACCCGGCCGTTTTCCGCGCGTAACCTCGGCGGCAGCTGTCGCCGGCCGTTTCGCAAGTTAGCCGCCTCGCACCACGCTCGGCCGATAATCACCGGTTGTGCGCGATTATCCCGTCGCGGATCACGTCCGAGCCGATCTGCGTTTCGCGCCGGATGTCATTATTCGTCGCCGATTTATGCGAGGCGGTTGCGGGTGGACCGTCCACCCGATGCTGTCGACACCTTTCACTCCCCGCGCCGGCACTTCCGCTAGAAAATCCAATTAAGACGAGACCCGTGATTACGCGCAGCGTTTCGCAGGCTGTTTATTAGATTATATTATTAAGATCGCCGCGGGTTGTTATTAGCGGGGATAAATCTGCGGCAAACGGGCATCGCCGATAAACCCGCGAAATTGGAAATTGTGGCGCGCTTTTTTGCCGGCCGCGATCAATTTATTTGCAGCCACGACTACCGGTTACGGGGCCGCCGGTGAGCGACCGCAATATCCCGCGGACAAAGTGTCCCGAAGCGGCAATCGCAATTTCTCACGTATCCGCGAACTTGGCTGGGCTGGCTGATTCTGGTTCGATGTTCCGAGGGAGATAGGGTAATCGCGATTTCGGCGCGGTTTTTGCGTTGAAGTGAATGAGGGAAAGGAGTAGATGAAATTGTTTGATGCAAATTGCGGTGCTTCTTAGACGGATCGCTGAGTTAGATAGGCAGATGAGTTTTGTCTTGTTTGGGATCGCAAATGCGTTCTCATAAGTGTATTTCGCAAGGGAAAAAGGAGATAGGGATTTTAATTCTGGAAAGTGGAAAGTTTTAATTGGTGTTAATCCAGACAGAAAATTTGAACAAATTAAAGTCTCGAGGAAAATCGGCAAGTAATTTAAAAATGGAATTCCAATCATCCAATCTTCCAATAAATATTTTAAGTCAGATTTTGTGTTCGATTTTTTTCACTACTTATGTATTACTTTGAAACATTAATAAAAGTTGCAAAACGGAAAATTTGATCTATAAACAAGTAACATTAATCCCAATCTCACATAAAAATACTTTCCAGTCCCACAAGTCGCCAATAAAACCACGTTATTTAGTCTGAAATATTTCGGGTCCAGATATCGCGCGAATTAACGCCGCAGCATGTTGTCTGAGAAAATAAATGGGCGCGCGATTTTCGGTTTATTTTGGTTCGCGATATCGCTCGATTTGACGGCCGAAACCTCTCGTCCGAAGAGCATCGATCAAATGTTGCGTCGCAGCGATAATGGGCCGAACGGATTGACAAAAAGCAGCGTTCCCCGGACGCGACCGAAACGAAATTACGCTTTTGACCCCGGCCTTTTTTCGCCGGCGGCATGCTGCATGGCGATGCATAAACGATGCTAATCATTTCATCCAATTTGTTCCACCGCGCGTTTTCGTCAAACTGAAATACACGTACATTATCCGCACAAGTATTTCCGTAATAATTCAATCAATTCGAATCGCTCGCTGTAACGATCAATTACGCTCGAATGCAATCTCATTTTAATTTCATTACGCCGCTGACGTCCGCCGAATTTTCCAGTTTACGCATTATCGCGCGATATTCATTAACATCGCTCGAAAGACAATCCGGGGCGATTCCGAAATCCGCGACTCGCTATTTTTCATCACTATTTCGCTTCGGCGAAAAAAGTTCTGAAATCAATTGTTAATATCAAATAATTTGCTTATTTGTCGTCAAACAAATTTTAGTACATTTAATATAATTAAATATTCGAGTCATTAATTATGCATATTCATTTGGAAACGACGCGTTCTCTATGGCGATGGTTTACGAGTTGTTTTGATGAATCCGAGGTACAAAAAGTTGGAAAAGGGAAAGAAAAAACGAGTTTTCGACGCAGATTATGCTAACGCGTTTGAAGGTCACCGGCTCTGACATTTTTTGTGCGGTCGTAAATCAAAAAGCGCGTCGTTGATAATAGGTTTGAAAAGCGCGCCATTCGTCATCAAAAAACGCGCCAGTGACTCACTGAATCCATTTCCCCCGACCTACTTTGCGGGTAAAAACACCTTTGATACTAAACGCCACGTGAGTTTTGTCACTTTCCGTCGGATTCGTGTTGTCAAATGCGGAGTTGACTTTTTCACTCATTTTTTACGCCCGAAAAAATATCGCGTACAATTGACGCGCGCAAAATAGTGCCGATCGTAAAAGGAGATTGTCGGACGATCTTTCATTTTTCTTTATCCAAATCGAATCGCCGAGAGATTCGGGCCGAGACGATCGAACTGACACCGAGATCGTGTTGATTTAACGGAAACGTTATTTTGTTAAACGAACAATGTTATTGGCGGTTCGGTCGAGTCATTTCAAAACACGTCTCGAAAATGTGCCGATTCGAAGTTGAAAATGGCAAAAAATTGGGACACCGAGAACAATGACACCCAAGAGTTTGACATTTTCGGTGGATCGCGCAACAAGTGTCGTCATCGAAAAACGACTCGTTAGAGTTGAAAAAAAGTTTTTAAAAATACACTCGAAACGCAACGTGTGAAATTACATTCAGTTTACAGAGTTTATGGTGGAAAAACACGCTTCAATAGTAAACGTACAATAAATACTGCTTTTTTCTATTTCTGTCTATTTTTTCAATTTGTTTGCAAAAGCCTAAAATGTTTACATTAAATTCCACCTATTACATTTCCATGTTTGTCTACATTTATATTTTCATATTAGTTTTACTAGATTACTTATTGAAAATTTCTACAATTTAATAATTACTTTTTCCTGTAATTACTAAAATATAGAAATTTTCACTTGTATTGAATCTAATTTTTGCGTGAGCGAATATGCGAAAAATCTTAATGCCCCCCATTTCACATCTGCGACTTTCTTCATTTGCTTCCCGCCTCGGTAGCAGGCCAAAAAAAGCCCGAAACAATTGCGCCGAATGCGCGTGATTTTTCATAACACTCCGCAGGCGCACTTTATGGACACATTGTTCGGGCGATAGTACAGTTATGGGGCTTTTGACCTTTATTCGTGACACTCTTCTCTCGTATATCAATCGAAAGCGCGACTTTCGTGCATATCAAGAATATAGCGCCTCGGCGCACAAAAGCGTCCAAATTCAAAATCCCGGCGCGATAAATTTCACCGTGCTCCATATAAGTGCAGATGTCGCGCCAAATCGTATATTTTTCATGACTCATTCGCCGGATTGGTCATAATGATCGGCGAACGTTGCCGCAATAACAATGAAACATGACGAGGAGAAAGGCACGGCGTGGCGCATAATCATAATTCTGCGACAATCGGAGGATGCGTCAAATTGTGCTTCAAACTGGCGTTACGTGAGACTACGAACGCGGATCTGACATTTATGGGTCTGTCCGAATATCATTCGCTTTTTATGCGTGCGACGCTGCGCTTCTTTTATTCTCTTCTTATTGTGTTAATCACACCCGGAGAAATAGACTGTTAAAAGTACAATCCCGACAGTAAATCTTCCAGTCTAATCTACATTCTTTTCCTCCAGACTGTACGGCAGAGAACCGATCCACAGCTCGGTCTATTACAGAATATTGTTGTTGATTATTTATTATTTATTGTCGTTCTCATCGGGATTTCTACAGACTATTCTCCGGAGAGAAAGATGTTGCGAAATCGCCCAGAAATGCTCACGTTAGATTAGTGTCGTAACAGGCACTAATTGTACTTTACAATTCGGTTTCCTTTTTGCCCAGGCCGAGTTTCGTTTTGATTGTCAAGAAAAAAATGCACCTTTCTTGCCGCGTAAAAATCGCGTAATTGCAGTAAGCATTTTCATTTTTATTACCACGCGTTACGTCAGTCGCTCACTTTTCTTAACACCGTAACCGAGAGCACTTATCTCACTTTCCTCGGCTGTTCCCCGGTTAAGTAAAAAGCATTGTTTAAGTGCCCTAATATTGCGAAACGGCTGTTCCACAAACAATTGGCCGCCGAACGATCGTTAAACCGCGAAATTCGGGCGTCGTAAAAATTTATTCGTGGCTCGCAAAAGCGAGAATTAGAGCCCGATGACGAGTTTTCGTAAAATCGTCACGAAATCGAAAGTGCCGCGGAAATACCGTGCCGAACGGGAAGAGCGAAAAACGCGCGCCCCTCCGCCGCTAAACAGGTGGAATTTTTTCGTGGATTACGTTGTTGACACCAATTAACGGCGGCCATTCATTAATATCCCGTTCGCCGGCGCTCCGAAAAAGGACGCTGCTGCTTCCGCGAGAATTTACGACCGAAATTGGTTCCGCCATCGTTGCACGAGTTATGTTTGTTCAGAGAAAAAACGTATGGCCCGACGTGAAGAGTATGTGTGTGCGGAGGAAGATAATAGGCGCGTAAAGGAAGAGGAACACGCGCATTTTTTTTAAATTCGTTTTCTTTCTCAGTGCGAAGAGTTATTACAGATTTAGTGGAAAAAACGCTTTTTTCATTTCATAAAGTGCGGTGAAATATAGAATTCGAGAATATGCGGCAATTGTGTGGAACTTTCTACCAACATGACTAATTATCCGCAGCGGACTTTTCCCATTTCTTTGGGAAGAAAAAAAATAACGGTCTCGTAATTGACGTGTCGCGGCGGAGGTATTGAACAGAAGAACGAAACTTACCGTTAAATTACCGCGGTCTTGTACATGTAAATCGATTTCAACCCGAGACCCATAAGTCCCACCGCGTCGCACGCGCAGCGTTCAAATTTCTTTGTCTGGCGCTGAATGCAGGAAGAGGAAATAAAAATCGTACGGCAACTTCCTACTTCGCGTCGTTATTCATCCGAAAACTGCCTCCGCAACGTCAAATCAAAGAAACGTTTCGTTTTTTGTTAAAATCATTCCTCTATCTTGAATAAAGAAAAGTCGTCTCAAACTTTGGAAGCAAATTTGGAAGCAAACCAAAATCCATTTAAGGCCAAGAAGGACGTTACAGTAAATTTTACCGTACCAAATACTAATCATATAGTGATCAAATTGTATCATGCCTTCCATCATTTCTAAAATGTATCATATCAAATGGAAAAGTTACAGAACTTTCAAAGATACAGTAGTTTTTTAGTAAACACAATACTCTGCAGTTACCATGTGCTGTGGTAAAAATTACTGCAAATCCAGAAGAACATAAGCAAAACATTTTTCTCATTTAAGAATCAGCATCGAAGATAACCCAAGCATTCCCCCCCGCCACAAAAACGCCAGATTTCATAACAAGAACAATGCCCTCCGTCAAGAACCTCTAAACGCTTTGCAATTCGGAACGTGTCGTACAACCAGCATCGCCAGTTCGGCAAATCCACGTTCAGCTGAAACCTTAAAAAGCCCTAAAAACTGGTTCTCCCGGCCGGACAAAAAGCCGCCGCGAACGCGATTCTCAATTAGCGCGCTCTAGTAGCTCCGCGCGGATTCTGCGCTTAGGCGCGATAGCTCAACGACGACGATTAAAAGTTTCTCCGGCAATTGCACTTACGGTATGCGCCATTCATTTGCAAGTGCCATTAATTGCCGTCCATCGGCACAAATTTCTCCCGCGTGTAGTAGCCGTTCCTTCTCGCTCCCGATCCCTCCTTCTCTCTCTATCTCTCTCTCTCTTTCTCCCCCTGTCTTCCTCCTCCCGTCCCTCCCCTCCCGTAGATCCGATGCCCGCTTTTCGTCTCGTCTCGGCGCGATTTTTGCTCTCTTTCGCTTCTTATCTGCTGCTCTTAACCACGAGCATCCGTGCCGGCGGAGTTTCTCGAGCCGCAAAGTTTATTCGCAATGCGCGCGGCGACGTGTATGTCGACGCGCAACTAGTCGCCGGGCTTATGTATGTGGGCAACGGGAGAACGGCAGACTGCGCGGCACGGTTTCGAGCACCTGCACTTACGTTCACCGATCCAACGAGACAACGCTCACATAATAGAGATACTTATAAGTTACCAGCGTCTTGTAACACCGTGATCCCTCTTATTACCGACTCCCGGTTAACGCGACTGCAAGCGAACCGAAAATTCCATACTCCCAATCGCTGTTTCGAAGATCTCTTCAGGGCTCCTATTCCTCTTCAGATCCTCTTTCCAGGTCTTCTATTTGGAAGACTGTCAACGTTGTTTGCATCTAAAAGGTTCCAACGAGATAATCACTCGGCAAAAGTGTTTACCTGGGACCAAAGCGGTCCCAGGATTTCGATCTTGAAGACGTCTTGGAGATGAGTCGGATTCTGCTCCTTCTCCGTACCAAATTTTATTTCGTTTTATCCTCCGGCTCCTATTCACCAGTTCATTCGATTTATTCTTCCATCTCGCTCGTGCAGCCTGCCTCTCTGTTCCCCATTTTTATCTCACTCTCCTACCGAGGGATGCGAGGAACGTTTTGTTATCTGTTTACTTCCACTTATCCGTGATAGAAGGGACGCAGATACCGTGAATCTCCGGGGACCAATTATTCGGATAAGTCGCGCTCCTCGAAAGTCCAACTTTGTGAGATACTGGCACTGCGCGGCAAAACGGGTCCGAGATAAAAACCCGCAGAAAACCCGTTGCCGAAGTTAACGACGCCGCGGCAATTAATTGAATGCTGATTCCAGTTGACTTCTGATCCCGAAACTTCCATTAAGGGCGACCGATAGCGATCTCGCGAAACATCCGGACGAGTGGCGCGCTATCTGCGCGATCCATCACCTATCGCGCATTCCGCTGACCTTGTGCCCCTTTCCGTAAAAACGCGTATTGTCTTGCAAGTTCCTCAACTCGCATCATCGTGTTCGGAAACTTCGCGCCTGACGAAAAAGCGGCCAACAAGCCGCGGAGAATTCTGAGACCCCGGAGAATTCGTAACTGAAGAATTTCGTTGTTCAGTATCCGGCATTGTGGGAGCCTTCGTTACTTTTCTAAGTTCATTACGCCGCGAGCAGCGAGTGATAAAACTTTATCACTCGCTGTAAAATTCCGCCAAGTACCACGTAATTGCAATATATTGTTATGATTATACAACACCTCGTTGGGCTCTTTTGCGATCTGAAACTATTTGTGTTTAACGCAGAGGAGTTCTACGAATTGTTTATTCTTTATAAACAATTCGTAGAAAGAAAAAATTCATAAGTGTAACTCTACACTTATGAATTTTCTACACTTCATAAGTGTACTACTTGAAGACATGTAAACATCCACTAATAATAATTGGATACACTTACGATTAGATGTACTTACACTTAAATACACTTATAAATAATTAGATTATTAAGTGGCAGCACTTATAAGTGCATTTAATTTTAAGTAAATACATTTCTTACTGCTTTCACTTATACAAATGTTTAAGTGCACTAATTATGAATGCACATATAATTTTTAACAAGTGTTCATACACTTACAATAAGTGCTTTATCCTAATTTAAACAGCTCTTTTCAATTGATCCTAATTTTCGAAAAGACTCCTCGCTGACCCACAAACGAGACTGCTGAATGCTTATTCAGTATTATCAAACAATAGCCATTCCACTTCTAACAACAATCGGCACGGCTCGGCGCTTGCGCAAACCTTGGTTCGCCGCAGACGTCGCGGTTCTATCTGGCATCAGATAGACGCGAGTAATTAGAGACGCGGATTAACGACACAATTGACGCTAATAGCCGTAATTTGCGTGAGGTGTCGCGCGACGCTACGGAAAAACGCAATTATCGCAACGAGCAATGATTGTAACACTTATATCAGCCGAACGAAACTAGATCCGACGGCTCGTGCAGAGTTATACGGCGATCGTTATAACGGCCCGACATAGAAATGCGCACAACTGTCCGCGACAAGAACAAGCACGCGTATTCCACGCTAATGATCATTTCCTAGTGAGATTTCTCAACGGCCATTAGGAAACGGGTTGCGCGACGCCATAACATTCATATCGCGATGCCACTGGAGGCGCGCGCTAAGCCCCGGCATTTTTGCGCCGATCGCGATATCTCATTTTCATAGATCATTCCCATGGATCGCGCGTATCCGTCATGCGGACGCGTCAACGTCACTGGCCGGCCATCGCCGGCGATCGTTCCTGTTTGAACGCTCATTTTCATGCATCATTTCCTTAACGCAGATCATCTTGGCACATCAATCTTAAGCATCGGTCTCGCAGCGTCGTGAATCAATTTCGTCGATCAGTTTAAGAGGTGCTTATAGATCGATCCGGTTAATCGGTACATGGGGCAAATTATCCTGTTACGCTTTTCCAAGAATCTTGTTGCGGAAAGGAAGGGGATTGTATTTTTAGGAAGTTGTGTGATTGTGACAAGTAAATGTGTATGATAGGATCGCTGGGAAAATTAAATTCTTGTTGGAAAAGATTTCGTCCAAAAAGAGGGTTACTGTATCTTATTTGAGGATAGAAAAAGGTTACGAAGATAGATAAGACTTCAAACCTCTTGTAAGAGACTTGTTTTTCGAGATAGTGTAGGCTCAGTTCTAAGTTGCATTTCGATAACTGAATGTTTTCTGAAAGTATTGTTTTAGTTTAGATTGTCAGCATAAAGGCTAGCCGCCAATGTTGCAAATACACTTGTGCTCTTATTGTAATTACAACACCCGTTATATAAGAAAAATATTATGTTTCAGCGAGAAAATATTTTGTCTTCCCGACCAAGATTATGTGGCAGGTTACGTTGGATTGTCATAAGCCTTTTTTATGATATCGAAACTGTGGTCACTATATTTTTAAAATATAGTAGACTTTAAAATACTTTAAAATTGAAATAAAAGTCCTGCACTTCGCTTTCCCAAAATTCACTTACTTTAGATGAAACATTTTAATTAAAAGTATAAGGACGTCGAAATAGTTTCAACAACTCTAGTGTTCGCCTAACTTTAACCTATCTCCACTTCAACAACTACTCTCCTCTCCAGCTACTTTTTAACTTAAAACTCCAATCTCAAATTTCCCACTGATTCAATGTCCCTCAGCTAATTGTTTCACAAATCAATTCTCCCCGACCCAATAAATAATCTTTCACCTCGTTTCTTCTAATCCAATAATAGCACATTTATCTTTTTCCCCATTCCGCGGATGTTTCTCGCAAACTGATTGTCCCGGTAAAACATTGCCCCGACACGACTGAAACGTCAAAAGTGGCCGCGCGTCTTCCGCGTCCCAATAAATCGCGCGCTGCGCTTATTGCGGTCGCAATAACTCGTCCGCGCAATTATCTGCCCGGAGCCGTGCAGTTTTTCATCGGACGCGTGAACCACATGTAGAAATTCTGGCGCACAAAACCGGGCTCGCGTCAAGCCGGACAAGAAATTGCGCGCGGCGTCAGCGGGAAAAACGCCGCGGCTCATGAATCATGCAGCCGAGCGTTTCACGTGTCTGACGAATTCCTTTTCAAGTCGGTGGCGATAAACCGTTCGTCCGCAGAACGTCGCGATGATATACTTCATTGTGGACGTCCGCGAAAGGACGAACGCTGGAACGGTACGGTCGAACAAACGAACGCGTCGCGAAACGAGTTCCCGAGAGACGTGCTCGCGCGACGCGCAAAAGCCAGACGCTTTTTACGACGGATAATGCGAGATCGTTGTTTATGAGATTTGGTGGAAATGTTCGTCTGCAAGTAACATTTCGGGGGGAGAAGACGGGGGATTTTTTATTGTTTCGATCTAGATTGTGCGATCCGCCGTGAGTAAGGCTTGTTGTAAGAAGAATTTGTATGGATGTAATGAGTTTTGTTGTAAAAGTTGTGAGATATTGTAAAATGTATATTATATCGTAGGTTTGATCAACGAGATATGAGGTTTGAGAGGAATTTCTCTAATCTATCGTGTTAGGAGTTTCAAATCCTTTGATTTAAGTATAAACATGACTAGGTTTGGAATGATTTGAAAAAATGCATTTTTTGTAAATTGAAGTTTGAAAGAGAATTTGAAAGAGAATAGTTCTATGTAAGTAATTTTGAACAGGTGCGCCGCATTAAAGGACAGTTAAAATTAGGGATTCATCAGTTCAAATATAATGATGTTGACAAAAAAGTATACAATTATCTTTTCAATTTTAAACATCAATAAAAATGGAAATGTATAAATATTAAATATGACCTTGCTGAGTAACCATGACAAATGATTGCCTTAGTCCTGACGCATCGGCCTGAACAATTTCCATTAAAAGTGGAAACTAAAGGGAACTGATCTAAAACTTAAAGGAAATGAAATATACTTTTGTTAATTATAACAGCAACAGGCTATCATTATTTTTTGTAATAATGATAGCCAAGTTTCCCAAAGCACAGTTGAATGAGATATGATTCAAAAATATGATAAATGTTCTTATAAAGCAAGATATAGATAGTTATTTTAAAAAAATTCATTTTTCCCAATACAGTTTTTTTACCAAATCATATTTAAACACATATATATACCCAGCAAACGAAAACCGATTCGGTTATAACCGACAAATTTGTAGTAAAAAGGATCGGAGTTTTTGAAGAAACGCGTTACAAATGGCAACATTTCTATCGGTTTCGATAAACATATTTTCTTTTCTTTATTTTCTTTATTTGGAGTCCACATGGTACACAAACAATTTTCTTACCTGGGGAATCTGCTGGACTGTACAATCTCTGATAAACTCTTAACCCGACAATGCAAACGACAACCCAAACAACAGTCGTATTTTCTCAGTTCAAAAAACCGCCACTCGTAAACAATAATTGAAACATAACCTAAGCAGCTTCCACGCGTCACGCGTTCCGCGAACGGTCCGGCTTTTCCCCTTAAGCCGATACCGGTTACGCCTCTTGTTTTCCTCAATTTTGATGCTCCGCCCCGCTCTTTCTTATCGGCGTCACGATTGGAACGCTTGCGAGATGAAGTAACAAAATGCATAATTCATTGCGCGGCGCAAGAAGGAGCGCATTCTGACCCAAAAGGACGCGCCATTTCGGAGCGATCCCGCCGAGCAGGCTCATTGAGGAATCGTCGCGCTTAACGAGCGATCTCATTAATCCCCCGGCGTATCCTAGAAATGAAAACATCGGCGCGCGACTCACCATCGGCGGTCATTCAATCAATTTCAGCGCAGTGCGTCCGCCTCGTATAATTTCTGCCGAGGCGCTCGTTCAACTTATGATTATCGGGAACAGGCCGGATGCCCGGCAATAAATCGACGACGAGCCGCGGGGACGTGCTTTTTCCAGCGCGATCGCGCGCGACATCTTTGCGCAACATTCCCGCACATCCGTGCCAAGCAGTCTGGTCTGGAATATCCAGTACGGGTTCCTCTTCTTGTCGCGCGATTATCCCATTCGACGTACCGGCGCGCTCGATCGTTCCCGGGACCGGCCGTTCCTCCCGGAGCAAGGATCTTGAGCAAAGTCAAAATGTAGAGAGGAATCTGGAAATTTGAACGGTTCCTCCTCAGGAGGCGTTTTTGTGATTTTTTTTCAATTATTTACGAGAAAGAGTATTTCGTATTTTCGACACCTGTGACTTAGTTAAAAATATATAGATACTATAGAAAACTTTTAAAACTTTTTTTGGTATCTTTTCGACGCTTGAGCAGACAATGTCCCTATCGCGCGTTTGTATGAAAAAGGTCCTATCTCCAACTATTATCATACGACATACCTTTTCCATACAAATTCGAGATAGGCCCATTTTAAAATCGACCTATCTCGTCTAACTGTATATATTTTACACCCAAGCGCCTTTTTTTGGTGTAACACCTTTGATAAAGATTTTCATCTCCACCTAGGTAAAAATGAACATACATGGCTGCGTAAATTCAGCATATATGACTGCAGCATATAATTTGCGATTTTTACAGAATTTCATATTTTTTTACATTTGTGATTTGCAATGACAACTGAAATACGAAATACATCATGTAATTTAAAGAACTAACATTTACAATGTGGAATGCAATTTCCTCCATTTTGGTTTACAGTGCAGCGCGATAATCCCATTCGACGTACCTCGCGCTCGTTCCCGGGACCGTCCTCCCTGTCACCCCCGCGTCACTCGGAGAAACTTTTTTAATTGGCGCGCAATTTCGGAATTAATAACGCCCCGGCGACGTCCTCGACACGGAATTGCGAAATCAAAGAGCGGACGGGACGGGTGTCTCCCCCCTGCCCCCGCGGGCCAAATTTGCGGGCGGCGAATCGCTTTTGCGCGCCCGCCCGGTTATTACGACGTCTCACGGAAGAACCGTCTTATGTCATCTTCGCGCCGACGTATCCTGCGTGTGATAAGAGAAAGCCGTCTCGGGACGCCCACGTGGCGAAATGCGCGCGCGGATAGAGCGGGCTTTCCGCCTCCGAGCGGATAGCGCGACGCGCATTTTCCGCATATTTTTGCCCGGGGCGCGCGTCTGCCCACAGAATTTCGCAAGACGCTATCGCCGCGTCCACGCATTTCTCGGCTGAAAGCGCGCGAGCGGAAGTGGCGACGTAATTATCGACCGACGGACGGTGAGAAAACCAGCGCTCGGCAAAGGATAAATCGCGAGAAGAGGCGGCGGAAAATCGAGGCGAGTCGGGGAAGAAAAATAGGATATGGTGCAATGGTGAAGAGGTCTTTGGCAACTTTAGCCAAGATCGGTATGGAGATCGGTGACTGTTAGGAAAGGGCTTGTACTGAATATTCAAAAGAAAGAATAGCAATTATTACAGTGGAAAAAGTAAGCAGTTTCTCCAAACTAAGTGGGAAATTAATCTAACAGCAAAAGGAAATAAAATGTATCTTGAGACAGCAGAATTTGCTCTTGTTCGAACATTCACTATCAAGTTTTCAGCTGAATTAATGAGTAATTTTCTCTTGATGTCTAGACAGTATTTGGAAAAACGTTTATTCAAAATTAAAACGACAACATTTTGCTTGATACTTAATGACGTAGACCATTGAACCTAAATGCAGTTAAATCAACCACAATGATTGCTTGAATCAATAAATCAACCTTCCAATTTAACCCGTGTTTTGCGGTAGGAAGGAGATGGATCGGTGAAATTGTTTGGCGGAATTTGGGAATCCGTTAATGGGGTCATGGTCCCCGGATACACCTGGTAGGAACGACCGATCCACCGAAAAGGGTACCTAATCAAGTCGAATTCCGAGGGGTTAGTAAAGAATTCTGCGGTCTGGAAGATGAATGTGATAGAAAGAGATATTAAGAACAAGATTAACCCTTTAAGAGAAAGTGAGAATTGGTTTCACCCACACCTTCAATTACTCTATTATCGAATCATCATCCTAAAAACCCATCTACAAATTGCAGAACCCTTTAACAAATCCCTAAAAACCGACAGTCCCACTTTACAGGCCCCAAAATACCCCAAACAACAGTTTCCATAAACGAATTGACCTCGACACCTCTGAAACCATCATCCCAAGTATCTCTCCAAAACCGCAATCCCAAAGCCAATGTCCACGGGCGATTGATTCGCAGTCATCGAATTATCATAAAGACATTAATTCGCGGCGTCGCAGTGGGGTCCCTTGGAATGGACCGAAGCCACCCGCGGGACAGAAACATATCGCGATTTAATTAAACGATAAATCGCGCGGTCAAAATAACGTGTACCGCGGGCTGAAATAATAAGTCCCGGGCAGTTGCGTGTGCGTCACAGGAGGACCCGCGTGCCGTTTCGCGTGCGAGTCAAAAATAAACCGAAAAGGGGGATCGATCCGTTGGTCGTCCAATTACCGGCTACGGCGACGGAGTGAAACCGTAAAATTAAAAAGTCGCGGCTAATTTGCCGTTCTCTCTTTTGGGACCACTGTCAGGGTACATGTAGGTCACAGGCCACATCGTTGCTGTGGATCCGAAATAGCAGTGCGGCGTTTCGTGATAAACGACGCGTTCCCGGCCCGGACGGCTGACATTGTTGTGTCAAGATCCACAAGGATTACCGTCCCGGTTTCTATTGGGTATTCTTTGTTGGCCCGGCCTTTCTTCGTGGGGGTGACGGAAGTGGCCTGAAAACGCTCGGGCACGTCTCGCCGAGATGCCGGCGACGACGCAATTCGGGATTACGTCGAGGGTTAATAAGTCCGGTTTCGCTCGACTTGACGACTCGGGCAAATTGAAGTGTAGAAAGTGACGGGCGGCGTTTCAAAAAATCGCGCGCGATTCGGCGCGACGAAAGTGAAATTTCCTAGAGTCTAAGGCTGACGAGGCTTGGGGCATCCAGGATGAGAGTTTAGTTCGACAAATGTGGGCGAAGCAAAATAAAGGAGTGACAGTAAAATTCAATGGCTATTCTTTTCGATAATGTCTGATACATTGATTGATCGGAAGATTCATTTCAGTCGATGCTATGATTATTACAGGTTTGTGTTGATTAGTAATTAAACATTATTTATCAAAGGACTTCCAAGAACTTTTCCATATGATTCACTAAATTGCAAATGATCTACATTTACTGGGAAAATCTACATCACAACATTACTTCCCGGTATGGTAAAGTGTATACTACTTCTCTGACATGTATCACAATACTTTTATCTCCACACATCACCATAAATAAAACAGTCATCCAAAAAAATGCCGGTACCCAGACCTCCCGAATATCTAACGAGCTCGATCGACCGGCCATTGTTATTGTAATTCTACACCGCGACGCAGACCCTCGCGTCTATTAATTTCGCCGTCCGGGCCGCCTTTTCGACGGCTGACGGAAGTCGCACAAAAAACGAGGCACCGGAGAAGCGAAGCCTCGCGTAAGTCATACCGGCCCGAGTTAACTGCCAGGCGTTATAATCGGCCGCAAGACATGCGGGCAACGCTTGTTTGACTACAAAATCGAAAGAAAAGGCCGCGCGGTATCGCCGATCGATCGCACTAACGCGAGCCAGCGTCATTTCGCGCGCGCGATTTATGGAACAAACCTGTTCGACGACGACGATGCTTATCGCGTCGTCGATGTGACGAAATCATTTGTTCCAGCAACGAAGCACATTTTTCGCGAAATCAGCCCGGGTAAAAAATTATGTGTCCATGTATGACCCATACATGCTATGTCCATATATAGCCTATATATGCCAGTGTGTAAGTCCATATATGGTCCATAATGCCACATATGCGTCGAAGTATAATCCATTCACTAAAAAAAAAGGTTTCATGGTGTTTCATTTTGAGACATTGAAATTCTTTGGTGTTTCTTCTAAGTAAATCCGTTTATATCAAAATGAGACACTTGTTTTAGTAGTCCAAAATATATGTCCATATTAGATCCATACATGGCTAAATGGACTCGTCATGTATGTCACACATATATCCACATTTGGCTGGAAACCTTCTCTGATCAGGAAGAATCGTCGTCGAAATTTCGCGACAATCTCGTGATTGAACAATTCCGCGCTAAGGGGGAGGGAGAAGGTGAATTTATGGGATACACATGCTCCACGTGAAAAGGCGTAATCCCTTTGACCCGTCGGGACGCCAGGTTCAAGCGATGAGAAATCAGATCCATTGTCGCTCTGAGGTCAAGTCATGTTGGTCGCTCGCCGGAGAGCAGCGATTCGCGCAACAAAGGCGTCAAGTTTCGTAAAGTGTTCGGGTTTAGAAAGCCGACGCGGTTAGAATCGAAAAGTTGGGCTTAAGTCCGCGACCGGTGCCGGAATAGGCCGGGCGAAGTGTGTCGCCGTTAATCCTACGTATTCGCGCATAAATCAGCGGGTCAAAATTGAGTGGTATGCGGGACGGGACGAGGCGCATTTTCGCATTGCACGGAGGATGAGACAAACGGGTTTATCTTAAAACGTCTCCTTTCCACTGTCGAAATAAAAATTCTGCATGTCGGGCTTGAGAGAACAATTCTTCAAAATTCGGAAATTTCGGATTCGCAGGCAGAATGCGAACCTGGCTAAATTTTTGCAAACTATAATCATGAAATTTTATATACATTCTGCAGTATTTATTTAAAGATTTGTGCCAATTATAAATACCCAAATATGTTTTGATAATGTAATAAATGAAGTATTTTATTGCACTGCTGATTTGAGTATTTAGTGCATCGTTCTTCATGCACTAAATACTCAAGTTGGCTTAAAAGCCAACTTCCATAAGTAGGAAGTTAAAAGGTTCCATAAGTAGGAAATATCAAAGGGTATTTCTTACTTATGGAACTTCAAAAATCTTGAATGATACCTGAAATAGTAGCAAATTTTTTCAGACATTCTAAAGGTTTAGGTTTCATTTTAAACAAAGTATAAGTTACAGAACAGTGATAGGAAAGGGAAAGTTCTGCACTTTTAAGCCAACTAAACTAAACAACAAAGACCCGAAATCGCAGTGCCTCGATCCCTTCTACCGCGAATCCGACGCGGATCCATGTCTGGCGTAGGCTTTATAATGAACTCGCCACGTGGAATTTTGACGTCAAACTCGACGGTGACGTTGATTTATCGTTGAAGATTTGTTGGTGAGTCACGTCGAGGTTATCCGCTCGCGTGTCGTCCGAATTATCCGCTGCGAAGGACACCTTCCCGAGCTGATTCTGTGTGATCGGATTATTGTCATATTAAACCGGTTATCGAGCCCGTTATGCACCGCGAGGCTGTCGTCGACAGCGCCCTCTGGAGGGGTGCCTGGACACCCCGCGAAAATATTCCGCGCAATTTCGTTTCGTCGTTTTTCGTCCTGAAATTGTTTACATCGGAGAAAGTTGCGGAATTTCGAATATTTGTTGGGAGTTTTTTACGTGGATGAACATCAAAAATATGAAATGTTTGAAATTGTAAGTTTATCGAGCACTGATTTATTTGTTATCGAAGAAGATAATTGTCGCGACGTTGCGTTAGTAAATAATTCTTTGAATCTGAATTGCGTCCGATGATTCAGATTCATTCAGATGTTATGCTGATAATAACTTCACATCGTTCACGTCATTCAATAGCATTCCCGAGTCCATAAAAAGCTGGGTTATAATGTCAAAAATTCTTTAAACGAAAGTACCCCGTGATGGTTTCTGTCAATCTAGTTTATACCTATTGAACCCTGCCTTCCTAATTTTTTTCAAGTCTTTTGAAAGAAAATTACTTATACCTAAACCTACACAATTGTACATTATGGTCTAAGGTTACATGAGAAGTATAAATCGAAAATCCGTTTGTGTAAGTCATAAGCAATATTACAGGTTACATTTTACCTGAAATTTAAAACTCAGACCTATCGATTATACACAAATTGTTATATAATTTTAAAGTTGATTGACTTTGGATTGCAGTTATATTACACTATTACATATCCAACATTTACACACAAACGGTAAACTCTACTCTTACTTACAATCTTTTTTTACATAGTCTCATCAAACTCCGAGAAACACACACCGTACAAATAAAGTAAGTTTTGGTTACAAGGCTGCGCATCATGTAGTGTAATTTTACATAACGTAATACGTAAAATTATTCTGAAAAGAGATCCGCCAAATTTTGTAGTACCACATTACATTTACAATGCACAACATCTAGCCAAACAATTTCATTAGAAACCGTTAGATACATTTAGAAAACATTATCTAAATCACATAGAAATTAGGGCATCAAACGAATGTTGCATATTATCAAAATATACACAAAATTCCACATAGACGATGCAATTCGGACTATTCCTCATGTTTGTAGAAGCAACCCAACCATACGTAATTTCACACATCAGTAAATATTCCTCGAGTCGCTACACTCCAAATTTCTTACATACATCAATTTATACCCTTGCAGAAATCAAAATTCTGAAAATCTTCGGAAAATGTTGTCTCAGTCTAAATCAAAATCTCAGTCTCAAGTTTGAGAGCTTTCCAGAGATTTTCAGATCGTTTTTCTGAGCAAATTCTCGACATTTTTAGACACAGGATTTTATTCACACCAACGTTACAACGTATATGTATGTTTTGCACGTCCTCTCCACCCAACCAGAACCTCATCCCACCCCCCTCCAGTCGTCGAATCGCGTGAAATAATATTCCTGTGAACGTTTCAGACCGGCGGCGAGGACTCTGACGAGGACACGCAGTGCGCGCTCAGCGAGAACTGGACTTTCGAGAAGAAGACACGGCGATGGTCGCGCGTCTGCGACGTCACCCCGGCGAACGTCGAGCGGTTGCAGGCGCTGTCCAACCAGACGCAGGCGTCGGTCGAGGACTCGCTCGACGACCGGCTTGAGGTCGACGAGGGCGAGGAAACCATGGACCTCGTTAAGTACGGGACCTTGGGGCAGGGCGCCAACCAGGACGACATACCGCGCTTCCGGCGCACCGGCTCCGAGCGGCTCCGCGACGGCGCCAAGGCATTCCTTAGACGCATGGAGTCGCTCAAGTCGAAACGCAGGAAGCGCCACAACCGGGACGGAGTAGTCATCAGCGGGCCACAGGTAAAGAATTGGCAACGTTGTGAGATGAATAAAACGTTGTGATTTTTGAATAAAAAATAAAGCGTTATTTAAAAAGAAAATGTTTACAAAAATTCTACAATGACTACTGGGATTAACAAATTTAAAGAGACAGAAAGAATGTATTGCAACAAGTTTCAATATTTAGCAATTTGTATATTTTGAAACTAAGAAACCTAACAAAACTAATAAAACTAAATTTTAACAAATATTGAACTTTAAACAGAATTTTCTTTTAATTATTTAATTTTTGAAAATTTATATAATTTAAGTTTAATGAACCAAATTGAGAAAAAAATATAAATTCAAAATAAAGTTTCAAATAGAACATTATTAAACATAATTTTTTATTAGATTTTTTTGTTTCTTTAATTTCAATTATTTTTCTTAATTATATTTTGGTTGATCCTTGAATTGTATTCTGTTTGAACCTTATCATTTTTCAATTCCTTAATGTAAATTCGAGTACTAAATTTGTGCATAATTATAATAATATTCAAAATCCAAATCTTTCAACTGCTCCTTCCCTTTCCATTTTATTCAAATTTTCTATTATTGAAATGTCCATTTTATTTCCATTTCTTTAAATTATTCCTCATCCATAACCTTTTTTCAAATTTATTTCAAAATAACGTGCAGGTGCTCGATGTCATATCCATGCAACAGAAGATGAAGGACCTGAACTGCGTGGACGTGTCGCCGACGGGACCGGCACCGGTGAGCTTCGCCGAACCCGGGCTCCAGGTGCCGATGGCCTCATCCCCCTGTTTCCCGCCGGCGTCGCCCTCCACGAACGCACCCAGTCCTTTCGGCGACGACTCCTCGAGCTACTGCTCGGACGGTTCCCAAGGTGGTGGTCCCACCCCGACTCCCACCCGGACCAAACTCAACCGGGCACGTCGGTTCCTGCACCGCAGCCGCGAGGACCAAGGCGCCCTCAGCGACTCCGAATGCCAACCCAGCAGCTGGCGCCACCGGTACTTCAAGGATGCTAACAGCAACCACGCGAAGGTGCTGGAGTACGTGACCACCCAGATCGCCACCCCAAAGGAGTCGAACCGCGTGACTAGCCTGAAATCGCCGACCCGCGGCGGGAGTTTAAATTTGGGCAAGGAGTCGCAGAAGTTCAGGGACAAGTTGCAGACGGAAGAGAAGGGCAGTACCATCAAACGCGAGGAAAGGCTGTATAAGAGTATGCGTCACTCGCGTGAGGATTCTGGGAGATTGATGCCGAGAGACGTGACGGTCTACCGGGACAAGTCCCGGGGTCGCGATTTGGCTGACAGTCCGGAGAGCAGCTCGACGGTGGCCAGCAGGGACTCGGACCAGGAAGAGGAGTCGCCTAAGCATAAAGGAACTGCGGTGGTCAGGTAGGATTTGAGAAAGAATAAGAAGAATACGGGTCTCTATCATAAGAGACCTGTTGAAAGTAATGTGCTAAGTATAAAGAAGTCCCTTGTTTTGATTACTTACTAGACCAAATGTTAAGTATTCCAAATGATGGTCCTTGTTACCTAATTTTGAAACAAATTATTGCCCTACGCCTCGGGAACCCCCAGGGGTTTCAACGGTCCTAACATCCTTATCATAAAAGAAAATCTGGCAACAGTATGACGTAGTATAGCAAGAGTATGGCAGCAGGCTGGATCATGATCGCGTTGCTATACTGATGCCACACCACACCACCTTGTCGCCTGGCTCTCAATCTGGCAACAGGATAGCAATGGTATGTTATCGGTATGACATCAGGCTGGCTCGCGATCATGATCCAGATTTCCACTTTTCCTCGCGGGGCTACGCTCCCTAGCATATCGGTTACGCTGATGACGTAAATCTGTTATGACCGTTCGTTCACTCCGATACGTCTATAACGGGTTATTAATTTACGTAATTGTCGCCCGGGGTTGTATAATGTGTAACCGTAATCGGTGGCCTATGTTTCAATGGGTGTCCGCTTTGATCGACAGGTGGCACAGTTTCCAGCGGGGCTCGCTCTACCCGGAACCCCTGGACCCGCTCTGTCCTCGCGCCATGGCCTCTATGTCCTGCGGCCAGCTGATGGTCCTCCGCAAACTCGCCCTCCTCAAGCTCACCGCCTGCATGGAGCGCTACTGTCCCACCCACCGGACCGGCTGGAACTGGGAGCTGCCCAAGTTCATCCGGAAGATCAAGACGCCTGACTATAAGGATAAGACCGTTTTCGGGGTACCACTGTTGCTGTCCCTGCAGCGCACAGGACAGGCTTTACCAAAGTGCATTCAGATCGCCCTAAGGTGGCTGCGCGCGAACGCCCTGGAACAGGTGGGCATCTTCCGGAAGAGCGGCGTCCGTTCCAGGATACAGAAGCTCAAGGCCCTCACGGAAACGCAGGGCGACAACATCAGCTTCGACGGCCAGCAGGCGTTCGACGTGGCCGACCTCGTTAAACAGTATTTCAGGGAACTGCCCGAGGCCCTACTCACCAACAAACTCTCCGAGACGTTCATCGCCATATTCCAACGTAAGTCAGACAGAAGAGTAGTGGTAGAGGAGATAGGCAGGAGGTGTAGCCATCCTTGGAGAAATGCTATGTGCGAAATGGCTGGACAAGAAAAATGCCTGCCTCAAGTCCCACTTGGGAAGTACCTGTTCAGGCACTTTCGAACCACCTGACGTCCCGTTTCGACAAATACAGCAGTAAATCATTCCAAGGACGAATGACCAGGCTGACTAACCAGAGTCGATACATTCACAAACTGCTCTTTACGGCACTACCACATTCCTGGCGGAAAAGAAAATCTAGCAACAGTATGGCAACAGACTGGATCTAGACAGCCTATTGCCTTACTGATTGTCAGAACAGAGTGTTTCCATCTCCCTGCCTAAATCTTAGCCAGGAAGAAGGATGGTAACATTCTGCCAATAGAAATGGCATTACTTGCCTGACCTTTGTCTTTCCCCCCAAGATGTAGATATTTCTCCGACTCTATTTCTTGAATCTGAACCAAACCAGTAACCAGTCACCTTATTCTCCTCCCTCCAGACGTTCCAGCGGAACTACGTGCAGACGCGGTTCAATGCGTGCTCCTGCTCCTACCAGACGAACACCGCGAGGCCCTCGAAACGCTCCTGGACTTCCTTCACCACGTGGCCAGCAACGCCCTCTACAACCAGATGACAGCGTCCAACCTGGCGGTGTGTCTCGCGCCGAGTCTCTTCCACTTCAACCACACCAATGTGAACGTCGCGAATCGCTCTAGCAGCGTGTCGCCGCGGCGTCGCAAGACCGTCGGCATCCCGGACCAGCGGGAGCTGTCCGAGAACAAGGCGGCCCACGATTGTTTGCTGTATCTGGTCAAGACGCACCGCGAGCTGTTCATGGTGAGTCGACCTTGGCCGTTTTTTACCTTCTTTTATCGCACGCTCGCCGCACGCTAGGCATCGCGCTAAAAATCTTCTCTCGGCTCAGGTTTCGTCGGACATGTTGACGCAGTGTCACTTTAATTACATGGAGGAGAGCGTGCCGGTGGCCCTGGAGGAACTCGGCTCGGAACTCAAGCAGGACTGGCGGGGGTACTTGAATGCGTGCACCACCGCGCTGCTCAAGGAAGCGAGGGAGAGGTGAGTGTTTACACGCAGAAAAATGTTCGACGAGGTTTTCGAGCAGGGCTCGGTGACGCCGCGACGGCGAAATTCGAGACCAATTAGTGGGTGTTGATGTACGGGTCAGGGGAGTCGGGCAGTAGATGGACGAATTTGAGTTCGTTAATCCGTACCTAAGTTTAAACTTAATGTTATAGTTTTGGTATGTGCAATAAAAAAAGCAGTAAGTCACTGAACAAATCACCGAGAAAAAATGATATTCGATCCAGAAACAGTTTGTGGCTCAAGTACCTTAAAATGTAATCATATAAACTATTTACATAATTTATTTAAATAATATGTCAACAGAAAGATTATGAATTTGAATTGTTTGATCGCGAAAAATATGTTTTCGTTTTATTTAATTTGCATTGTTTACTCAAAATTCCAGTATCAATAAACATTTTTCACTAAATTCTTGATGATGCAAAAATTCGTTGAAAAAAAATAAGTCTAAATCGCCATCGGCATTTCCAAGAGCCATAACGAATCCTCCAAATACCACTTCTTCACTTTCCTCATCCCGTCCATTTTTTCCACCTTAATCACCGGTCAATCTCGCAATTACCTTTCGCAGATTCAGATCATGAAATAATTGCGCACGAGGTTCCCACGTAAGGCTCGCGTCTTTCCAACGAGATAATTAATTAGACCCGCTAATTAAATGGTATCGTTCGCTATCGCGACGGCGCCAGTGGGTTTCCCGACCGCACATCGGTCAACGTGGCGTTATCTCGTCCACTTTGTAATTGTTATTTCATTGGCTGTGATTGGCCGGTGTAAATTCGATCTGTACCTTCAATAACAAAAAACATATCTCCATTTGTAGCTACAAAATTTCTAAATGTCCAACTGTTTAAATTTGAAAGTTTACTGGGTTGAACGAAAAAACGACAAATTGACTTTCCTTTTCATTTCGCAGAAACCGCGGCTGGGTCACCGTGAACCATCCGGCCGACACGAGTGTGGAAATGGCGTACAAAAAAGTTGGTGACGGCCATCCATTACGGCTCTGGCGAGTTTCCACCGAAGTCGAGGCGCCACCAAACGAGCTTTTGCATCGCGTTCTCCGCGAACGACAGATTTGGGACCCACAACTGCTCAAGTCGCGACTCGTCATTAAATTGGACACGAACGTTGAGGTTTTCCAGTACGCAACCGGCAATATGAGTCCCCTGCCAGCTCGAGATTACTGTATCTTGAGGTAAAAATACGTCACTTTCTATCTCCCCAGATAAAACATTAAAATAGCTCCAAATATAGCAGACATATATTCTTAAATGTGAGCCATATATGCCAACATATGTAAAAACCAGTTAACTCACATTTTGGCCAATTAAAAAAAATTTTAAAGGACACTTTTAAACTTTCAATACAAATATTTCAAAATCAGAATAAAAAAAAGTTTCTTAAGTGATTATTCCTCAAAGCCTCAGATAAAAGCATAAATGTGACATATGTTCATTTTAGCTGAGTTTAATGAAAAGAGGCGCACTTTCACTCGGTTTGCGGGTAAAAGTTAATTAAGTAATGGCACAGTTTTCGTGAACACAAACGGCGCATAAATATTGCGGTAACGGATGAGAACTGCTAATTTGTATGATTGCATCTGGAAAAGTGGCTGAAGGGAAGGCTAATTGTGTGTTGATGTCTCGTTTGCGCAGATCTTGGAGAAACGATCTTTCCAAAGGTGGATGTGTCATTGTGGAAACATCCGTGGAGCATCCCGACGCGCCGGTGATGCTCGGAGGGACCCGGGGCATTGTTCTTGCCTCGCGCTATCTTATCGAGCCGTGCGGAAGTGGCAAGTCGCGCATAATGCATCTTTCGAGAGTCGACACGAAGTAAGTGAAACTGCGGGATAGATATGAAATGAAGCGCCGACGTATCGTCCTCGGTAACGAGGCCTACAACCGATCCGGTTCAAATCGGCGACGATCCATCGTACCTCCGGCAAATATAGAGCTGTGTTTCTTCGGTGTTAACCCTTGAACACATTTTTATTAAAAAAAATATGTTTGACCGAATACTTTATTTAAGTCATTGAACGAGCAGTTTATAATTGTAATTAAATTTCAACGGTAATTTGAAATAATAAATATTTAAAATAATAATAATGTATTACTTTGAAACAATTTTCTTGCATATTAGGTAAATGTTTTGAAAGTTAAATGTAACAATGTATCGATGTGCAGAAAGGCGATGTTTTGCGAGAGAAACGAATTTTAACTTTCATTCTATTAACATAAAGAAAGTATAATAACCTTTTATGTAACTGTTTTCCAAATAACTATTAAAATTAATTCGACTAATCCAATAAAACTGCATGGTATTTCACTTTTCATTTAGTCAGTCTTAAGGCTCGAATGTGTATTAAATATACTTTTATAAATGATCGTTAAATAATTCAGTCTTGCATTAAGAGCATTCTTATTATAAAAAACACTCACCTGGAACAAGAACCGTCTTGTTATGGAGTTATTTTTTAATTAATCTTTCCAATTAAGTGAACGGATGGAACATGACAGTTGTGATACAATCATGTTTATGCATTGGCTATTTATGATCTTGCACATTTATTAATTTCATCAAAGATTAATTCGCAGAACCAAGGCATCTTTGAGTCAATAATCTTGAAATGTAAATTCTGCACAGTGAGAAATTTAGTTTGTAATCTTGTTGTTAAATACTTAAATGTAATTTACCCAAATCATATTTTATGACCTTAACAAAGAAATTACTGAAGATCAAAAATGTAACATTATTAAAAAAAAAATATATATACATTCTTGTTAAAAATACCCACAATTGTTTGCCCAAAAACTAATGAGTAGATTGAGCATTAAAAAGCAAATTAATTGTTTATAATAAGTAAAAAATTCGTTTCATAAAAAATCCACTTTAAATTAAATATAGTTCTAAAAATTACAATTTTTCCGATTTTTTGCCTTCAGAATGATTGATAGTAATGAGGAATTTAAAGAAAAACTACAAGGCTTACGATATTCAAACTTGTTGAGTTTAATTTTCTTTTACATTGAACATATTACATATTTCGACCTACTTTGCTCAAGTTATGTTGATCAAACATTGTTTAAATTATAAAATTTCAAAATTATTGGAAATACTTTTCAAAATGTTTCCATTGACAAGAGTTTTACAAAATTCTGAAAGTTTCATTGCCAGCGGATGCTTAGTTTGAAAGCTAATGTAAATTTGTTAAACTTACAATATTTTCATTTGTTTTTTTAGGAAAATGTATATTCCATTCATACCAATCTAAAGATGCGAAAAATCGGAAAGTCCTTTTAAATACCCTGATAATAAATACGTTGACTGAATTAATAAAGCTCTAACTTTATACTAATATATCCAACTTCTTGTTTCAGGGGTCGAACTCCGGATTGGTACAACAAGAGCTACGGTCACATCGCCGCGCTGCATTTGAGCAAAATCCGCATGTCCTTCAAGCACACGGCGGACGGCCCCGAGAGCAAAGTCTGAGAGAAGCTTACCGTGCAGCCGAGAGCGTTGCACGGTTTGAAGATCCGCGTGGAGAGCGAGGCCGACGACAACTGCGAATACCAGTCGAGCGAGGTCGCGCAGGACCCAAGTTTTCTTGCGCCTCCCGTCGAGCAAGACTGACAGGAAATCCAGACTCCCACGGTCGACAACAGCAACCCCGAAATCTTCATCTGAACGGTGGTCCCGGATACGAGGGAGGCGGTATCGCGCGACTCGATGCGAGAAATAGTCAATTCAATAACGGTACCAAGGTGTGATATAACTGACATTCGATTGATAGCATTTATGCATTGGCTTGGATGCATTCCAAATGACATATAAAAGGAGGATAAAACGAGTACTGGGAAAGCTGAAAGAGACGCGAAAGATTGATGGCAGAGGAATCGTCATCCTGGCCGTCGGGCGTCGCTGAAAACGGATCTTTTCGTCGTTTCGTCGATCGTTTTATACCGCTGATTACCGATGATTTTGAGCCTCGGAACGACAAGCGGAATGTTTTGATAATTTTAACACTACGTAATGTTGGTGCCAAAATTTGTATCGACGTTGCGGAGGAAGATTGATCGAGGTGTTTTTTGCTCGTCTCCGGTTCCCAAAGATCTTCGATTAATTTTCTTTTGCGCGTTGTCGTGAAAGTCTCGTTTGAAGGCTGTTTGCTGTTTGCGTTTTCGTTAGACGCAGATTTTAATGGATGTTGGAGACACAGTTGAGTTACGATGTTATTGTACTTTACAAATTGGGACGTTTATTGGAGAAATTGCACGGTACATGTGTTTGCGGTTGTATCAGTGGTATTGGTGTGTATCGGAAATTGGGACGTTGTGTTTGGTGGATTCGAAATGTATATTCACTGTTCTGTTTTCTGTCAATGCGAAGCGTTGCTAAGACGCAGTATTGAGGGATTAAAAAATTGACCATTGCGTGATTCGTTAGTAAACCTTGTATGTAGATTTTTACGCTTAGAATGTCTCTAAACGACAGTGCGTGTGTTCAATTTGTCGAATACGGTTATTTCGAAATTGTCTTTTGCGGTATCTTTTTTCTGAAAATGTTCTACCATTAAATAAAAAGCGTTGAAAAGGAACCTACTTGTGATTCAATTTTTGTTGGATTGTCTTTCCACGTTAATAAGCCGTTTGATCGGTTCCCAAAATCCTAGCGCATTTTGTAAGTCGTTTTATATTTTTCGTACACTTCCCGAAGGCGTCATGTACGACTTGTAAATATAGAACCACTAGTTTATTTGTAAAACCAATTATATTATCTTATCTGTTCTCTTAAATGTAAAAAATGTGTTCTAAGCATTATCTTCCATAAAGGTACCCGATAACGAGCCGTATAATTAAGTATTTGACAACAAAAATTCCAGTATTAAACCATTCGCTTTACTGAATTCCCTGGGATCCACTCAAATTGTTAAGATTACGAGGTTTTCGTCCGATAAACGTCCTGACTGCGTGTTGCATGCAAAAGCCGTAGCGTTATCGAAAGTGATCGAATTTCCAATTGGTCGTTGCGAACACTCTGTTACCTGAATTTGTAAATACGGATTAAGAATTGTTAGCGCGTATTTCGCACGATTGATTCATGACATAATCGTACTGAATGTATTCGAGCTCCCGACCCCCGATGTGTTCAACGTTTGATTCACGCGAGAATCAAAAGAAAAGACAAGTTTCAAATCAATATCCTTTTGTTGTCAAATAATCGTTGTATTTAAACTTAATGCTAGTCACTTACATTGGTATAAACAGTTAAGCGAAACAACCACAAAATGATACAAATATATACGTGTATAGATTTTTATTCCACGGCGTTGTAAATATGAAATATCTACCAAGATTATATATGTATTTATATACGTATAAACAAACAGATAAATCTAAATATAAATCAATCAAATAAATAAATAAATAAATATGCAAATGTATTTATTTATTTATACACACGGCAAATATTATATATATTTTTGTGTCAAGGAGCCAGTAGATTTGAGAATACCGAAACGGTAACGTTTCTTCATGCGCGTAATATTACTTTATTCTTGTAATTCATGTTCACATTGAAGTTGTATATATGTATATGATATATTCATTAAAACACGTGTTTTTATTGTTACATATCACAATTTTCCTTTCCCTTTATGCGAGCCTCCAGAGCGTCGCCTTGAACAATAAGCAGAGCGAGTTTGATTGAAAGGCGAACGTTACTCGATGATCAAAGAGATTAATTCGTTGATTAATGACGTGGCAAACGTGGTAGCATATCAGCAACGACGACGATTTATTGATACAGTGATACATTTTGTTATTCTGTTCTTTCTAAACCATCCTTGTTATTATTCGACTAGACAAATGCAACAGATGGCTTAGCGGTTCTGCTTTCTCTTGTCTGGCTGCTAACAAAAACGATATCCTCAATCACAAACCTTTGTGCTCCCGCATTTTTATTCACCTCCACGCAGTATTTCTGACATTTTTTCATCTTTTAAGCACTTCTGCTCCACTTACGGCGATACTTTAAACATCCTACGTTCATCAATTGAAACCATTTATCAAAGCGAAATCAGGTTCAAAGTTGCTCAAAAATCTGCAAACCTATTCGAATACTCGGAGCGAGAGATTTTCGAAGGACATTTTTAATCGAAAATGCCACTTTCGAATATGCTTTTCGATATTCAAATGAGCCATGGTAACCATGGCAACGATTCAGGAACTTGATTGATCAATAAATGGCATTGTCGTGGAACATATTTAATCAACACGTGTTGTTCCCCAACGTTTGATTGAAGTTACTCATTAAGAGCGTTGCGGAAGCGTCATCCCGACCGGTCGCCAAGGTAAAACACCGAAACCTCGTTATTATTAATAAATCCGTAACCTTTGGTCTTGCAACCGGACACACATTTCCGTGGCACAATTTCTCCTTTATTTATGCACGACCCTCGTGCATTGTACCGCGGTTTTGATGTATTATAACAAACAACATAAACCTAATCCCCTAAGATCTTAGAAGAGTTCATTTGCAAGCGACCTAAGTTAATACGTTCGCGATCGTATCTACGGATAATCAATTCAATCAATCTGACATTAATCTGCAAAATATCGTCGTTTGTCGTGACTAAATGGGACGCTGTAGATCCAAGGTCATATTAAAAACTTTTACTTTTCGATCGATGCAAATGAAACCTTATTTTTTTCTAGTGAAATTAATAAAATGTATAAAGATTGAATATATTATTTATGATTTTAATTTCCCCGTTTATTTTTTCGAAACAAAATACAATTTAATTATTTTCAAACAGAAAAATAATCTTTTATAACGAATAATGATTTCTGTGGTTTTGAGGAAAAACATTAAAGTCACACTTTTATATACTTTTTTCCTCTTTGAATAATTATTTGACCGGTTAAATTGCTGAAAAAGAGAATTAATTTGTTCAGTGTCTGACGCGTTCTCGGTTTCGAGTGTTTCAGTGTTGTTTGACGAAAAGGAAAGTAAACATGGTGAGATTGCACGTGAAGAAGGGTGACGAGTCGCAGTTCCTCTATGACGCGTCTTTGGACACCGCTGTCGATAAAATCACCGAGGATATCGCGGCCATCTACAATGGCCGGTTGAAAGTTTCGCGTCTTTGCTATGGTAATTGAAACGGGCGCGGAAAAATCGCGCACCGCATTTGTATTAAGAATTTGTATGCCAGCATAAAACAACGAGACAAACAACCTCTCGTAATGTAACTTGACGGATGAGCTGGCTGCGTTATTGCCGGTTGAATTATGCCATCAACCTCATAAGCTATTATACTGTTCCATAAATAGAAATCGAAGAGCTAGCAAAGCATGGCACCATGCTGCCCGACAATATGATGGGACTCACGGATGAGCAGATTCAAGAGCTCAAATTGAAAGACGAATGGGGCGAAAGATGCACGCCGAGCGGCGGGTGGACTTTTAATAAGGACGTTATTGGTAATGTCGTTAATTAAAGATTGTTAATTAAATAAATTAGATTCGATGTGAAATCACTCAGCCGATGTCCTCAAATTTTTTTTATCAGTTGATAATTTGTAGAGTGTTACGAGAAAATGATTTATGTATTAAATTCTTGTGGCATGTTAGGTCGATTTTGTCGATGATTTAAACAGCTTTCAAGAAGGTAATGCCAAAAAATTGTTATACATTAATTTATTCCAATGTTTGATCATAGAATTTTTTATGCGCAAAGAAGTAATCCGTGCTACCAGATATGTTGAATATAAATTTTAATACCGTTATGCTGCTTTAAATTGAAAACATGAAAAAAATCGTATAAATTTCCTTTTTTTGGTAGCTAAAAGCTTAAATCGACAACAAATTCAAATTAATGTATAACAAGAATTACGATAAACATGATTATTTTGTATTTGGGGTGATTTTGAAACATCTCCATATATGTTTAATATATTTTTGGAGAGATTTGAGATTGAATCACTCTTTATTTTTCTGTCAATTTTTTGCAAATTCTAAGATAAGGAAAAACATATATCGAATGCAAATTTTTACAAAATCATATGATTGAATTTTGGGGGGACGCAAACTATAAAAAACGGTTGAAAATGTTTAATAATTTTAATAATACTTGTAATAATAATACACTGTTAAAAATCCGGTGTCATTTGGGAGATACCGGTGTGTAAATTTCATTCCTTATGGAATTCCAGCAGGTGCACTCTTTTACGGTGTAATATGTGAAGAGTGAATTATACCGTGTAGCTTTGAAAGGAAGGCGTAAATTATGGGAGTTAAAAAGTGAGTTTATGGTGTGACTGTCACGACAAGAAAGAGTAAAATTTCTTTGAGTTACCTTGCGAAATGTTTCGCTTTCACTCCCACAGACTATTTCTCCTTACTAGGAGTAAATATTACACCGATAAAGAATAATTTTTCGCACCGAAGTCATTTTTATCTTACTCCGATTGTTTTACTCCAGAAATTTTTTTTTTATTTATTTTTATTTAGCTAGTTCGTTTATAACAAATATTAGTATTTGCAAAAAAAGTGCAATATATCGGTTAAATACACCAATTTGTTAATATATTAATTATAATACATCATACATTAATTTTTTTTAATGATTTTCTGATTTATAATTTTTTGAATACATTTACTTATAATCATTTTTATTGAGTCCTATTGTAAATTAAATGAAAAAACTGCCCTCGGCAATTTATTTTTCTTTTAATAGGCCGTCGAAACGGAAGACGTCCGAACGTAAATATGGTTGTGGTTCTGACGAAAGCTGTCGAGGATGCCCGCGCAATGATTTCCAAGGTACCTTTTCGCAATTATTTACGTGTCATTTTATGAGCACTTTATTTCAATATGCGTACGCAGGCGCATAAAACGAGAATGATTGGCTCTTTTTTCGTCTTGTTTTCGGCCGCTGTTTCGCCCGCAGAAACTTGTGCAGCGAGAGGAACTGGTAACTCATAAACGCGTACAAGATGCACTTGATTTATTGAGAGGAGCGATTACGATAGTGTACCCGATGGGCTTACCGCCGCATGACGTGATTCAGCGGGAATTCGACAATACCGAGGATCTGGCCGGCACGCAGGCTTCTTTAGAAGTAATTTCATTGTGAATCATTTGTTCGGGTTTATTGTCACGTTTACGTGCATTTCTTCAAGGAGATAAATCTTTGATCTGTTATTTCCATAAAATTTTTTTCTATTGATCGATTGACCACCAATGAAATGTTGAATGAGAATTGAAATTTAGAAATTTTATTGAACAATTTTGCCCATCATTTCCCATAGTGAATACAATATTTTACGCCATAAAAAAGTGGCTTTTCCTTCTAAAAATCTGTAAATTCTTCAATTAAAAATTAATGTGTAGATTTATAATTTTGTATTAATTTGTAAATATTCATGCATTTTTGATTACTTCAGTTGGGCAAATCTTGAATGAATGTTTAATTTATAATTTTTTTAATTTAAATCAGGTAATAGAATTGCAGTTGGCCCAGCTCTGGTTCTCCGGCAAAGAGATGTTACGTGGCTTGAAGTTGAGGGATTTCATGGGCAACAACGAAAAAACTAAAGCTGTTGTGAAGCTGACCAAGAGAGGCTCCGGAAGACCAGCGAGAGAGCCCCTGATGTCCGACGACGAGAAGAAGTTGATGATGTTGCATGCCCACAGGCGCCAGGAGCAGCTCAAGGTAAGTACCGAGTTTATTTAATTCGGATTTCATGAAACAATAGCAACGCTTCAAGTCGAATAAAAATCGGCGAAAAAAAGTGAACAAATTATGCGCTCTGCATGAAATTAGCGCAGACTCGTTTCAAAATATTCATCTTGGAATCTCGCTTGATCAGAAACGGAGTGGTGGTTCGTCGTGAGAAAGGTTGAATTGAATTGAAAAATAGGGATAAAAATTGAGATATAATTGAGAGTAGGATTTCGGTGATTTAAACCAAATATTCAGTAAAAAATTTCTTGTCATTATTATTATCCATATCCATAATTAAAAGCAAGATAGCTTTTTTTACTTATAAAGTACAATACATTTGGATGAATATTCTATTAATTTTGTAGTTTTCAAATTGTAGCAGTTTACTGTTAGGGTAAATTAATACTTTCATATTTTTCATCGGCGAAAATTGACGAGGACGAATGAATAAAGTAAAACTCGGTAACAGTCGATTCGTCGTTCGTTTGGTTTATTAAAACGACAAAGTTCGGTTTAGAAAACACACACGACTCGGCCTACCTGGACAAGTATCGTAAACGTTTAATAGTAAATGCACGTATAATATCAATATCAAATAATTCGCCGTCTGTACAAATGTTCGTCTCGACGGATGTCCGTTTCCATACAAATGCGTCTGAAAATTACATTCTTTAGTTCGACAGTAGTGTAACGGAAGAAGGCACGCACAGAGTACACTGATTTTCTATCGTTTTTTACGGGTTACAGCGACACGCCGACGTTGTTCGGTCGAAACCAGTTATCGATCTTTTCGCCGATCGAAAATCGCGCAGACCGGTCTCGCGTTAAAATCTACCGATGAGAATTGCTGGGGGTACAAAATAGCTGTCCACTTTCGAACGACGCAGAATTTTCCGGTGGAGTATTTAGGTACATGAGTTACGGTTGTTATATGTATGTAAAATAGACTTTAGGAAAATAGTAGCTTTCGTAACTTTCTGATTTGAGAGGTCAAAGAGGTTTCGGTTCGATGAGTACGTGATCCCAAAGTTCGCGAGAATACGACGAAATGACAGTCAGTTCGGTGTATAATACAGTTCGAGAATCTTGTCCACAAAAACGACTTAACTTCCGAGTCAAACGAAACGGGGATAGCTCGCGAAAAGTAAACGGATGAGTGCCGCAGATTTCGCGGATTCATCTTTCGGAAAATCCGCGAAATAGTTCGCCCAACCAGAGAAGTTAGGTACAGTTGACGAAGCATTTAAAAGGGAGAAAAATACTTTTGTAAAAATTACAACAGATTTTATGGATGATGAGAAAAAATGTGCGAGTTAATTAATCGATAATTAAGCGATGACTATAAAAGATTGGCAGACATTTTGTAATAAATGCTGGTTATAATTGTGCGAATGTAAAATTTGTATTAAATTATTATTAAATTATTATTATACATTTGTTGTACATAGTAAGCTATATGTAGTATTTTATCCTTAAATTCACTATGAATAAATTGTTATATAAGTTTGTTGTAAGTTTTAAAAAGGTATTCCTCTCCTGGCGCAGTTTTATGTACATTGGATTCATTAACCGGAAAAAATAAAACTTGTGCGACGAACTCTAACACTTCTCGTAATAGTAGCCAATTCTTAGATTGCAGCTAATAATTATTTTCTCTACGACATTAATTGATTTTCGTTAGAAATAGACTTACATCCTTTTGATTCCTCTACAGAGATTTCAGTTAACTTGTCTCTTTGCACATATATCACAATTATATTATTTATTTTGAAAATATCTTTTGTTCAAAGTATTGCATAGTAATTTAGCATATATACCGAACGGGCGAAAAATTGGTGATTATCGATTATCTAAATTCAATTTATCAACTTATAAATAGATGTATTTATAATGAAAACTTAGTTTTAATCCTTTTTTCATTAGCAATGAAACAGTTTTTTTCAGAATTCTCTTAAATTTAATTAACATTTAAACAAAAGATAATCGAAAACTTTCCACCGGAACTGTATATAGACAATAAATATATATTATGTATATCATTTCTATATATATAATATTTCTCTATTCATATACATATATAAGAAATATACAAACATGTAAAATTGTCAAATAGGACCACAAAAAGGTACTTTAAATTTGGTCAATGCGTCCTAATTGCTGACATATTGCGGTTAATTATTTTGATTAAAATTCTTAGCTAGCATAAAGATCTACATACTTTCCAATAGATTGTGTAACAAAGAACACTGGTGTGTTTACGTCAGTTCAAAATTGTTACATTTTGTACCAATAATTTGAGCGCGATGCAATACTTTTTTTAAGTAAGCCAAAAATACAGTTGTTTATATATTGTATATGACATAAAGGAAATACTGACAAATTCTCGTTACACAAAATATATGCACAATGTATGCAAATCGTGAATTTACTACAAACACTTCTTCAATTCTTGCATATACTTTTGATTGCAATTTAGTTTGGCCTCTTTCAGTTAGGTACATTTGTTTTTCAATAGACAAAAATATAGATATGTAAAAATACAATCGAATGAATCGTAACTTAAATTTGATACAAGAAGGCGTACACATCGACACAGTATGATTTTCACGACAATTTCGCATTTAGTTAGTTTCAATTAAAAATAGCGATTCCGAGAGATTGCATTACAAAACACAACTGATGCTACATTCGTTGTTTCGGCATTTTATGGGCAACTACTTTTGTGTTACAATTTCACTGTTTTAGTAGAGAAAAAGATTTAATGTATTAAAATTACGATGATTACAACTATGACGATGTAGAAAAGTATATAAATTATACTATACAGTTCAATATGGCAAAAATTATTGTGTGGCCCCAAATATATAACTTTGCATTAAATTCTACTAATTTGGTCTCAGTACATTTTACCTGATTATAAATCGATATAATTTCAGCCATTTGTATTAAACTATACAACATTCAAAATAATATGCAACAGGTTTTCGGAAACTAATGTTGCTACAAGTATTTCAACGAATTAGACATTTTTTTCATCACTTTCCGAGCAAAATTAAAATAGAGAAACTCACTGGAGGACATAGAGAATGGTTCAGAAATTCGAAACGTGACATCCAAAATTCGAAATGTTTTAAAGTTAAATTGTTAAAAACAGTCTTATATCGCTCTAATTTCAATTATGGTGCTTTTCAACGTGTTATATATATTCCTTTTACGTTTTCTCTACTTCGAACATAATTCCTGTTAGGCAGTTTGGTCCAATTTTTAATATTGGACACGTTTGCTGATTCGTTGTACGCTTTTACAAAATGAATGGTAAATGAGATTTCGCACGGAATCGCGTGGTATGATCTTCGGTCCATAAACTGTTATCGTTTGTAGATAATATCGACAGAAATGTACACCGTAAGTTCAGCGATTGCTGGTAAACATCCATACCGGCAGATGCGAGTAAATCAATTCGAAGGCAACAACCTAAGCCGATGATGTTTTTCGTATAAATATTTCATTCTCGTCTCGATTTTTAATGAGAGCGAATGGCAAGAAAATAACGATTAATCCCGCAAAGATGCGCGAAACGAGTTTAAAACTATATATAAAATTTATACAAGAGTTAATAGTAGGAGTAAAGTATGTACAAACCATAGTCAATCGAACAAGATAATTCGTTGAAAAATAGAAAAGTTGAATCATTTGCATTATTGCTCCACAATAAATTTCTGATAAACCGATAAATCAGCAATCATTCAACCTCTTATAACAAATAAGAATAGTAATAAAAAATCTGAAAAATTGTAATTATAGAAAATACTTCCACAGTATCTTTGGTGCAACGGCCGTAAGTAATGGTCTTTCATAGATTGCGGAATAACTTTTAATTGTAATCTTTTGGAGCCCCAAAGGAATCGAAAGATTAATAAACTTTTGAAGAGCGTTTAGATAAACGTTTTGAATAAATTTTTGTAATATTTCCAGGTTTATTTAACTGACGAATGTTCGAGTTGTGAAGGTTTCCTGAACGTTTGTTAAACAATGTCTAAACGTTATTTAAACTTTGTATAATCATTTCAAGTATTTTTAAAAATAATTTATAAAATAGATTAAAAATACATTAACGGGAATGTTTTATAAAATGTTTAATAACCTTTATGAGACGTTTATAAAAATTATTAAACGTTTATAAAACATTTATAAATATTTTCTTCTTTAAAATACATCCCACACCCGGAATTGAACTTAAGCCTCCAAAATGCCAATACATAACGTTCTCAAACCGTTTATTAAACCTTTCCTTTAGGGTACCCTTTGTCGCAATTAATCGTATCACGATCATTTAACTCAGAAAGTTCACGATTCGTCGAAAATAAGCAACACTTAACCGTAAAATAATTATTTTCGTTCGAAAAATGGAACGATGCGTTGATTGGCTGATGAGAAAGCAGCTTCAAAACGAGTCCTCGGTGTCGTCGGTGTCGAACAGCGGCAGCCTCTCGTATCTGGTTGCGTGCGACAAACCGGGTTTAAACTGCTAAAGCGCTATGCTCCTGACCTCATTTTCATTGTTGATGTCCTGGAGGGGTGTCGGCGTTCCACCCATCAATCCTTCGCCCTCGTCACGGTTGTCCTGCTGATCTACGCAGCACCGGCACCGCATCTTTGCGTCATCGCCCACTTGCACCGACCGCGTAATTATTACCAGCGTCGTAAAGCTCACGATGAACAGCACTGACGGCACGATCACTGCTATTAGCAACTCCCTGCGGGTCTTCTTGAGATCGAACCGCGCCACCACGAAAAACGAGTCGTTCTGGAATCAAATTATGCGCAAATCAATATCGATCGCTTCGAATTCAGTGTGGTCCAAGGTGGTGACAGTCCACAAGGAAAAATTTAGGACAATTTTCTGGGGGAACGAAAGAACATGCAACGGGAATTTCATTGTGGTCCAGTGGAATTTCAGTCGAATTGCTATGGGTTGCTTGTCAGGAGATGGTGATTTATCCAACTTATGAATTTTTGTGCTTTAACGCGTTTTAATTTGTTGAACTTGAAATTTAGGGGGATGTCTGAGTTTTGAGAACATTTTACAATTGAAGGTCAATTTTTTTTAATTTTGCAAAATTCTGACAAAATTATAATTATTAATCTACAGTCTTTTCTGCAAGAGTCCATAACTTCCGGTAATCCTATTTTGGTGACAGATACAGGAGTTTGTTTAAATATACACTTTAGATATCGATCACGTATTCGAAATAAGCAAATCTTTCAAAATACGAATTGTGTCATATAACTCCAACGCCGATGACTTGGCTACTTCAACACATTGTAACATCTAGTAAGTTCAAACAAAGAAGACTGCTCGGCGTAAAGTTTCACAACTGAAATGTAAATATGTCATTCTGATATCGAGAATGCGTTATAAGCGTATTTAACTCCAAGTCTATACATTTAATAAGACATTTAAGTCGATCAATTGGCTATTTGAATGGCTTCCCGGGCAAACCAGGTAACTCCATCTTTCTGAACCATACGTGAAGAGCAGATTTGATATCTTTAAGACCAGTATATTAATTTGTCAATAATAATGTTTAAGAAAATTTGAATATTCTTACAGAATTATTATAAACTTATTTGTTATTTTCATATATCACCATGTAGTTTCGAAACATTACATTTTTTTCTCAAAAATAAAAAAATAAAGTTAACTAAATTTTCCAGGAAGCAACTCGTTTATCTACGCTCTAACCAGTATTACTTTCCCCCAGAAGTATTGGCATTTAGCAATTTAATGTAATATGGTTATTTCACTTATACATTCTACAGCACTGTTTAAACTACTGAAGTTTACGTTTAATAAATTTATACAAGTAGTTTATTGGGGTATTCCAAGCATCGAAATCTTATAGACTAAAAACATTTCGAAACCTATATATTTCGATTCACGTATTAAAAGTATATATTTACTCGGACGAAGATGTTCTATCGGAGTTGCGGTATGCGATATGAATTTTTATTTGGATAAAGAACGAAGTAATTAGTCACGCAAAATTTAACAATCCGTTACTTGATAACATAAACAGTTCAGACTGTTAATTTTATAGAAGATACTTAATTATAGCACTATAAATCTGATTGACTAATATAACTATAGTTGCAGCTGCATAATTTCTTTAAAGGTATGTAATTAGTATCTTAAAAGTTTTATCGAGATATTCCGTGGCAGTCTTACCGCGGCAAATCCACATATTTCAATTTTTATTTCAAGTTTTCCAGCTAACGTAATTTTTCGCATTACTTTCAAGAATAAGCCAGCGCAATATCGCGGTGAAATTTCTAAGTGCAACTTTGCATTTCAATTTTAACTGAGCCCTTCGTGGATTGAGTTGCAAATGAAATCTATACGTAACTAAGCAATTGGGGTGGAGAAGCATAGCGCAGCAACGAGAGTAAAATATTAATTTTAAATGAGGAATTATGATTAACATGAATCATGTGACAGTATAATGCGAATTATACTCCACAAATTGGGGTTAATCCCACTGTTCTGAAGAGTAAAAGTTATGTTTAAGTGAAAAGTAATATTGTTAACCATTTTATCGAAAAGTTACTTAACAGTTTATATTTTCGAATTTTTTAATATAAAATATGTACTTGCATTTTATATTTTGTACATTTTGGATGTAAATGTAATAATTTTTGAAATTTATTTTGATACGACTAAATGGTGAAAAATACTCTATAGTATCTCTTAAATTAAGAGGATTTCAAATGTCTATAGCCTCGGGTTAGTGCCTTTTCAATTTGTGTAATTGTGTACAACAAATTAAATGAGAACAGTTCGATTCTTGAGTTTTGGGATAATTCATTCCCACAAGCCGCAATTCAATTCAATCACCCGTTTTGCTAAAACTTTCCCGGCGTTTTTTTCTCACCTCGAAAACGACGGGAAACTTTTCTCTTTTATTGTAGTTTTAAATAAGATCATCTACATTAACAAACGTCTAAAAAATGAGAAATTCGAACTGTTCTCATGAAATCCTTTATTCGTGCTTTGTTATTTTTTTTAATCCGAAAAAACTGTAATGTCGGTTATTATTCGTACGACATCGTCGTAAAGTTGTTTTTAATATATGATGTACAGTAATGAGAGTATGGGTATAAACTACGTCATTTGAAAATAAGAAACGAAAATTACGTTTAAAAACAAAAAGTATTAATTCGATACTTTGGTTTACCTATTTATGTCTTTGCGTGCGCCTGATGTTACTAAGCCAATACATTATGAATGGTAATCGATTCAATGCTGCTCTACCAGAATAAGTTCAATAACTTCAAAAAGAAATGTGTTCCGAGAAGCACGGCATGTGGGATGAAAATAAAATAAAACAAGAAATGCAGAAAATATAACGCATGCAAGTGACAATTCTGCTAAGTTGGAATTGTATTTAATTTACAATTCCAACAAAAATTAATGAAGCGATTTAAACGAAACTTTAAATGGAATTTAAAAGTTTTCGCACAGAAAATTTGTTCGCTTTACATTCTCGAACAATGTTAAAATAAACGATGAAAAATTAAAAAAATTAAATACGAAAAACCCGGCGGGAAACATTTTTAACTTTCCAAGTGATCCTGAAAGGTTGGGAAAGTTTGAAAAATTGCTAAAATATTGCCAAATGACCTACATCGCAAAACTTTCGAGATTCAGAACAATGAGTTTTTCGACAATCTAACATAATTAAATATTTCATAAGATTTTACGCCAACGGTTTTAATATTGCTTGAAACCATAAAATATTACCCCTAGTAGAAATTGTACAAAATTGATGGGGCTGTGATCGGGTACGTCACGCATGGAATCGATGTGGCCCCTAT
>JABFPB010000068.1:0-62125 GCA_022817645.1 Ceratoteleas bidentatus
ATTTGTGCATATGGCCTATTTATTTTTGTGCTTATGGCCCCTAATTAAGGTTGTATTTGTGCTTCTGACCATCTCCGAAAAAATACATTAGTTAAATTCAAAAACAGCATATCTCGGTGTTATTTTTCCCTTAAAAATAGTTGCAAACGCAGCAAATGTCGAGTCGTTCTTCCACGTATAAAGCAACATATATCTATATTCATATTCTTTTACAATATATTGTAACGCATTCCTATCCGTCTTTCTCATTATTTCTCGAAAGATGTATGTTCCCTGTAACGATGACTAGAAAAAGAAGTTCCTTCATTCTGGCTTCCTTGAAGATTTCGAACGCTTTTTACCGCCATTCACTTTTTTCCCTTTATGACCCTCTCTAACTTAAGACGGTATCTCATCTCCTAAAAAATTTCAGAAAAAATCTGTTCTTTAAACACCGCATTACATGATCCCTTCATGATTCCTTCACTGTCACGCCATTGCCAGCAATAAAACGTTATCAGAACAAAAAAGCGAAAAATGATTTGCGTCCGGATTCGCGAAAGCGCGTTTGCCACGCTATTCCTCCATGCCTTTATCAAGTCCCTCCCACGCACCTCGAGTATGTATAATGCATGAGCTTACGGAAGCACATCATTATGCGCGATGTCATTGCCACGTGTACTTACGAGCACTCCCTCTTAAGAAAACGAGTGGTGAGTGAGCAAAAGGTTAAGTGAAAGTGCCACGAATAAAACGTCACGTGCGAAAGAAATAAGCACCCGTGTCAAAAAGTGGGAGTTCCATTTCGAATCCGTTGTCTAATTAGAAATAAACAAAAGAAAGATTGACAGAAGCAGACTTCTTTTTGGAAATAGGAGTCAAAAGGAGTTCAGATAAAAAGATTCGCGAATTTTAACCAAAAGGTCATTTTCATTGAATTTGTGTGAGGCCCTTTAATTAACACATCGCTACATTTCCAGATTATGACAATTATTTCAAAATATAAAAAAATTGAATTTTAATTTAACCGCCCTCGACTTAAAGTTGCATTTGAGTTAAAATTAAACCTGATTCCGAATAATCAATTGAAACTTAATTTTCCAGGTTTAAGACGCTTACCATTATTATTAAACTTTTTACTATATACGGGATTAAGTCAATCGAAGTCAACGTCGCAAAGATTGCTGTGCTCTTAGCCAAAATTTTGGCTCCCTAGTTGCTTGCTTCAACCGCGCCATTTCGTGACTTTGGACGCTCGAACTTTCGTTGGAGATTGCGCATCGTTTAGATTCAATTTAGGTCGAAGCGACGCACGTCAGACACTCGAGATTCTTTACCACTGCAATTTTATTTAATTAAAACAAAATGGCAAATTCAAGCCATAAGACATTAAGGTGTTTTCTCGTACCATTAAAGCAGAATTTAAGCCACTCTGCTTAAGAAATGCAGGACTTTCTACAATTAGTTACCATACAGCTTTGACAATTTTAATGATCTTAAATGTGCGCTGTTCACAAAGCTTCGCTGCAAATGATTTGCACGAAGCCTTTTCATTTCGGAGATAGATAATTTTGTAATGAAATTACTTTTTCAAGTTCTAAAGATCTGTTGATATTTATGTTGCTCTTTATTGGTTAAATGTTTCCGTAAAAATGAGAGACGCGTTTTCAAATAATTATTTCAACAGTCGATGCCACATAACGAGTTCTGATACATATATCGAAAATGGTATCTCTCCTTTGACTTTCGATGTCTGAATTTTATGCGTGTTTACCCGGTATAGATAGGTAGTAAGTTAACAGTTTTGACGATATACTCAAGTAATTTCGCGTGAGCAAGACACGGTTTCGCTTTGGGGAAAGATAAAATTTATGAGGAATATACAATTGGTTTATTTTTCTATCTATTTCGTGCGACGTTATCGTGACGACATAGAGCAAGATGAAATGCGGTGATATTGGTGTACTGATTCTTTAAGTAGTTTTTTAGGCCCCAAATTTTGTAGTTTGAGAATAACATAACAAGCTCTATGCATTTTAAAGTCAAGTTTTCACTGCATGGACCTTATTTTATTATTATTTCGGTATAAAATATAACAACTTTTATTCGAGATGGATTAGAATGAAAAAATGGAGCCTTGTGCAATCTCGTCATCAATGTTTTGATGAGACTGGTTCCAATTTTTTTGTTATTTAGTTAGTTGAAGTTATTTCGATAGTTGAAGTGGTATGCATGTTTCAGGTTAATTAAATGTAAACAAGGTAAAATTGAAAACTGAAAATTAATGGTATTAATATAGTATTACCAATTAGTGAATTATTATCTAAATATTGATTTCGATAATTAATTGTTTTATTCAAAATTAACAAAGTTACGATTTTATTTTAACGACATTCTGTCCATTCATATTTGAATAAACATCCATTCATATTTGATTTCATATTTGCGGTCAGTTTAATTATCTATAAGCAGAAAACCAAATTAAATTGGTGAAGATCATAAAAATAATTTTATACATTTCCGGTAGAATGCTCTACCACTGCGATATGCCACTTGTTTTGTTGGAAATACGATGCATCAAATCAAGATATCATCAATTATGAAATCTTGGAGGTAAGCGAACGATTTCGCCACCGCGGAAATTTTCGTTCGTGTGGAAGAACATCTTACCGGAATTGGGAAGGTCCTGGATTCGGTTCCCAGTGTCACTGCTCCGCGAATTTTTTTCGCAACATCTTCGTAGTATACACCGGAAAAAAAATCTGTTGGACCAAAAAAAATGTCTGTCGGAATGACAGCTTTTTCGAGCTGTCGATATTACATATTAGTATGTAAGATTTACGTACACCAATCTGTAGCCAAATTTCGATGTTTAAAAGGTTAAAACGGTACCAGAATTACTTTTTTCAACGCATGGAGCCATTTACACCATTAGAATTTGAAAATTCTTCAAAAAATAGTGGTAATATTAATTATTTGAAAACAAATTCAACGTACCGTATTTAAAATCAGAAATTAATTTCTGGGAACGGATTGAGCATATGAACGAAGAACGACAGCACAATTTTGTTTACCTTATTTCGAGTTAACATGTTGTAAATAACGTTTGACCATTCATATTTTCACATTGAAACCTGTCAATGCAATTATAACATTTTACATATGTCAAACTTACATATCCGCAATGTAAGAACAACTTATTGATTCCAGCATATTTTTATATGTTAGTTTAACATATGTTTTTTTTTCCGGTGTACATTCGAAGTATACATACATATATATACATTTATAAATTTATTTGATGATTTTCACCACAAATTGACGAATAATACAATTTAATTTGACTTTCTATATGCCTATAGACATTTAAATTTGTAATCGAATATGAATCTAATACAATCTAATATGAAACCGTAAAATTGTAATCTAATTTGAATTAATAAAGTTAATTTATCTGGCTGATTCCAACGTTTGTTATTTAAATAGATTAACTACAAAACAGTTTTCATGCAAATACGAAAATCTATTTTTGCCACAAACATCAAGTACAGTCAAAATAAGATGAAATGTTTTTAACCAGAAAATCACCTCTTTACAAACAATGCATATGAAAATTATACTTTCATCTCAATTTCACATCTTACCTCTCACACAAGTGCTCGAACACATTAATCAGTTTTAAATAAAACCAATTAATCCAATTAAATTAAACCAATTACTGACATTTATGCAATGATAACTATGGTTTTGTTATATTTGTTTATATCAAATTATTATAACCTGTAATGTTATAATAGATAGCTCAGATTCTAATAATTCCAAACCAACAGTTTGGAATTATCCCTTGTTTCAAACTGCTCCAACTCAGATTTTACTATAGATGGGACAGTCTGGATCAGAGGAATCGACTTTTAAAATCGTCTTAGATAATTTGCAGAATCAAAATTCTCGATAGAACTCCAATCAGTGCTATAGTATAAACTACTTTTTTCCCCAGTAGTATCACAGAAGACCCTGGAAACAATGTCCTGACAAAAAAATGTCTTGTTACCGAAATGTCTCACGTACGAAATGTTCGAAAAAAAATGTCTTGTTTTTTTTGTTTTTTTCAGAACTATTGATCAACATTTTCCAAACATTATTTACTATGGATACCTTGATCTCTACAATTTGAACTACCCGGCTTTCCCGCATAATTCCCATCCTCCAATTTTTCACCCAAAATTCGAAATGTCCAATTTTTCACCGCCAGTTTAGACCCTCCATTTCTCGCCTCCAATTTGAATCGTCCACTTTCTCATTCAACCCTGCCACATCTCCAAACACAAAAACCCGCCATCATTCACCTCCACTTTCCGATCCGTCCGCTGAAATATACCCGGTCGTCGCGCGACATACCTGAACCCTAATTCCGGACTATTACTTTCCACCCAGAAGCTCGACCGGGGCATTTGTCAGCGCCGTCGTCTCTTAATAATTCGCCGGGGCTGCGTCCCTGGCTCGGCCGGTCGCCGGCGCGAGATGATGCGCGAAATGCCGCCGCGTGACGCTTAATAAACACAAGCGTTGGGCAATATGGTGCGACGTTATTTGACCGACTCGGTGGGCGTCGTGACGACATTGGGCGTCGGTTTTTCGGCAATCTCTTAAAGCAAGTCGCGCGTACTCGTCGTGGCGGTGCACGCGCGCAGACGAGCACGACGCACGCGCGTTGTAACGCGGGAGGGTGACACCCCGCCAAACTGGAATCGCCGAGTTCAGTGTCGTCTCGCCCTCGGAACGACCGAACCAAGGGATTCGTCCAAGTGCGAGTTGCCAGTGGCGGGAAGTTCAAAAATAGTGCTGTTCGTGGGAGCTTCGTCTCGAGTGAAAGAAAGCTTGCGGGAAAAGTGAGTGCGTCCGGTCGAAAATTTGCTGATCGACGGAACCGACGAAAATCGCCGTCAGACCGCCTCGTCGACGATGATTTACGCGTGGCGCAGTCGTGGCGCGTTTTGGGGCGGGATCGCGTCCAGCGAGATGTTTACTGCCAGCCCTTAAATTGGGCTGCCACTTGACCCATTTTTCCTAACGAAACAAGAGGACTACATCCATCAGCGTCACCTCAGTGGAAACATCAACGTCGAGTCAGCCGATTGAAACATCGTGGACGATATCATAAACGGCGGAATTACTTATTTACGCGAACCTTTTCCGGTCGTGACAAGTCCAATTTGGATTCCCATTATTCGATCGTTACGGCGATCCCGACAGCTTGTTTCGCGACGCTATTTTCGTCAAGATTTGTTCCCTGGCAGTTACCGGAGGCCGCGCTTAAGAGAAAACCATTTTGCATTGATGGACTTTTTTCTTCGTCGTTGTCTCCTGCTTCCGATATCAGATATCGCAATAACTCCGGGAAGTATTATGGATTGAACAAATGGGGTGCGCGTTGTCGTGGGTTGGTACCTGGACAAACAAATTTTTCTTCGGCCATGTCACTTAGCGACGACGTCACTGAAAGCGATCGAAATTAGAGCGCGAAGAAAAATGTCGGGCTGGGGTGGGCGGGCGGGAGATGCGACCAAATCTCGTCGACTTAATGCCCCGCCGGCGCCAACAGTCGGCGAACCAGGAGTTGCCTAACCTGCTTGAAATGCAGCCTGCGCCTCCAGAAACAACTTCTCCTTTCTTGGCTCGAACTCTCAACAATGCGCTGCCACTCTTCGGTCAAACCTTATTTATCTTTTCCCGTCCTCCTGTTGAAGAACGCCCTCGCAACTTCCTTCCTTCCTATCACATTTTTAACACCGCGACGTTTTCAAAGTTTGACCGAAACCCAAATCCCACCAAAATCCTGTTGACAACAACCATACATCCCTAGTAGGAAAGAAATAAATATCCCAGTACTGGCCCAGTACTGACAAGTCTGGCACTGGCGTTATCATTCCAGTACTGGCAATTTGGTACTCTGGCAATTTCCCACTGGGTCGTTTTGCATCCAAACGGGCGACTCAGTCCGACGATGCGAGACATAATCGGATACCCTTTGACCCCGCAATTTCGGACGTAACAACAACTTGTTAATGCCGAGGTCGATTCTTTTTCCGCGACTCTTTTCACCGCGCCACTCAGAAGCAAAATGGGTTGGATGAACGTTTGGCTGCAGCATCGATCATCCGTTCACTGATTTGGTTTCTCATATTTCACAATTCTGCATGTCAGGCCGATGGGATTTGTTTGTTTATTTTTTTCCCAACGCCAACGTTCAAAGTAGAGCTCGCGCTTTGAAACGTTCAGGGAGGAATGATTTAGATTGGGAATTATTATTTCGGTCACCAGCGTTGTTCAATAAATACTACCGTAGAACGAATTTGTTCCGGTTTAATTTAAAATCCGACTAGAATTTCGAATTTCCCGTGCAAAAAGTCTGGTTCTCTGACTACGCGAATTTACTGTTCGACACCGCCTTTGCCCTATTCAACTTTGCTGTAGATGTCGCAGGACAAAAAAGCCTCCGTTCTTCTACTGACAACGTCGAAAGGCATTTCCGGGTTCGATTTGTAGCTCGCGCCGCAACATCGTGTTCTCGTCGACAATCGCGCGAAATCCTCGAGGAATAGCTGTACGACGCGGCGGGAGGTTTGCGTTAATGTATTCAGAAATTGTCGCTTGATTCGAGGGTGGCTTTGAACAAAACCAAGAAGTAATGCCATTCGCGCGTCTCCGGAGGCCTCGGGCGTAACTCTTTGCGTCGCGCAAACACGCAGACATGCGCGGCACGAAAATATCACGGCTCTTATATTCGTTTCGTCGGCGGCCGGGTTTTCAATTTTCCGCCCACTATTACCGCATTATTACATCCTGTCAGACCCCTTCAATACGCTTCATCCGGAGCCGTCATAAACGTTACGCATTGTCAACGCCACTTCGCCCTTTGAGAAAATGAAGTCACACTGTAAATAACCCTGTCAGCTCTTAAACGCTCTTTCAGGCAAATTCCTTCGCCACTTTCTTTCGCCGAGACCCGAATTAACATAAATCTGTAATTAAAATGACGTCATCGCGCGACGAGAAAAGGTCATTCGTCAATAGTAGATGCAGTTGCCAGCGTTATTTTCGCCGCGCTCACTGGTCCGCGGAAAAAGTGGCAAACGTCGACGGTTAATATTTCATGAATTCCGTCACTCGTCACGCAAATAGAAACGTGTGCGACGGTACTGGGCCAACGGTGTAATGTTAAAAGCGGGTTAGCTTATTCCCGCGGGCCGCATTTTTGGGCAATTTCGGCGACCAGTACCGGGCGTTATTGAATTAAGGAATTAATTTTCCCGCTGTTTTTCATTCGCCGTACGGATTGGCGTTTAACCGTGGCATTAGACGACACCCCCGAAATTGGACATAAATTTGCGCGAGTTACGAGTCGTCGGGCGAAACGTGCAACGAAAAAAAGCGAGCAAGGCGAATCAGCCCGGCGAGAATTTTTAATTAATTTTTGCGCGAGCGGATGGTTTTTGAATTTGCCGCCGCGAGATAAGAATGCGCGATAGAGTAAATAATGTTTCGTTTTACACCGCGCGGGACAAAAGGTATGACGAAAATGCGCAAATATTGTGAGGATATCGATCGGCGTTTCAGTTTTGGAGATCGAATCGCGGGTCGTAAATGACGGTTAGGAATATTGGAAATAAGCTGTTTTTGATAAGTGAATTTGTACAAATACAATTAACGCTGGCTATTTGGACGTTTAACGGCGAACAATAATACGGTTCGTTAATTTCGTCTATTAAATTAGAACACCGCAACTTGTCATCGGTAATTTCATGTCGATAGTTGAGCAATTTTAATTATAATGCGATAAATAATCACGGCGGTGATGTGCCCTCGACAATGGAGTTTACCGGATAATCAAATCTAATGATACATAATAAATTGCAGTCGATGAATGATTATTTCTTATTGTCTCTGATTATTTGTTATTGATTATTTCTGATTGAGGGTTTTCCATCCGGAGGACATAATTATTTGAGTGAATGGCCGACCGTATGGATCGACTACAATTTTGATCAAACTTTTGGTAAAATTTCGCGCACGCCTTTTTTGTAAACGTCCATCAGTTCAAGTTGTGAATTAATGCGTGCATTGATTGTTGCAAATGCGATAACTCCTTTGAGAACGGTCTGCTTATTATAAACCAATTAATTTTGACTGAATACTAAAGCGAATTTCAGTTGGTACACATTGGGTCAAACTTAATGTTTTGATGCTTGAAATAGCAGCGGTAGCAAGTGGCACAGCCTTCTCGGAGCGGGCTGACACGACGTAGTTCGAATCACTGCAAGTGAACGCTTGCAAGTAACTTGGGCATACGTATCTATTGAGGCTTACCAGTATAGCCAAAGCTTTTGACACTGTAAACTGTAAAGCAGCGGGAGAGCGAAAATCCAGTGAAAGTCATTGAGGCTAACTTAATTACGCGCGAAGTTGGCGTTTTTAGTCGTTTTAAAATCGCGGCGGAACATGGTGAAAAAGTCTATGCTTTAAATCCAATATACTCTGTCATATTCGAAATACTGACGAAATAAATTACACGGATCTAAACGTTTTTTCGGGTTCGAGCAATGTTCGGCGGATACAAACGAGTGATCATTCGACTGGCGTTTTTTTAATTAATAACGCAGCTGTTCTAAGCCTTTGCCTCCTTTTTGTTATCGACAAGTCCCTTTTATTCGAATTCATCAGAAAATTGAACATAGTGATAAAATAGTGAGACAAACTCCGTTCCACAGAAAATGCTGGTACGTTTTTGCAAATATTAAGTAATTTTTTCCGTGCAAATCAAAAAAACAAACGGATTACATTTCCTTTGAACAAAATAAAATCAGTGCTATTTCGATACCCAGTAGTGCGCGTTTAATAGGGAGTTTTAATATAGCGAAACGCAAACATTTTTTACCGATCGCAATTTAATTTTCAATCTTTGAACCAAAGTTTGCGGTCAAACATTGTCCCATTCTGCATCTGAAAAACGCTTTAACAAATCCTACGATTAATTCTCCGAGATTCGACGAAACCTTTAACTATGAATAATGACGAAACGCTAAGTTCGCGCGACGCTGGGGAACTGGGTCAAAGTGCATACATCAAACAAAACAATTTGTCTTATCCAAATAATGTTCATCTGTCCCGTCGGAGGAGACTCGAGATGTGGTTTTTACAATACAAATTTTATACTTCACTTCTGTCAAGTTGCTTGAAAAACTTTACATTAACTTCGACAAAAAACATTTCGCATAACAACTTGTTTGCTCAAACGACTCGAAAGGACTTATCTCTGTGCATCTCTGAATATATACTTTTCTGAAGCGTTATTTGAGGGTAAATTCGTTGAAAACATAATGGGACGAATGCGTCCGTGTTTATCCGCCAATAGCCATCGTTGGGTAATTTTCGTAAAATTTGTGGCGACAATTTTTCGTTCGAACAGGTCACTTTGTATTCGCGCTTTAATTTGACGTTAAAGGCTCGGATCGGCGAAAAAAGAGTGGCCCAATTTCTGCCGAGCTCGCGATAAATTTCAGTCGCGCAAACATTCTCTGCAACCAACTAAATCAAATATCGGTGAGGTTTTGGGGGGCTGGTTGTCAAATTATGTGTACAACGCTATTATATATTTGGAATCTGGCGCTGTATTAGAGTTCGCCGCTCGGACGCGAGCATTTCGAGAAAATCGTGACCTGCTGTGATAGCCCCTCGGCTCGTGCGGACTTTGGATTGTTTCCAGAACATGAATCCCAACGTAAGCAACAAGTTCGGCAAACCTGGGAACGCGAGCCAATCGGATGTCTGCAACGTATTTGCAGATAATATTTGTGAATTAAAGAAGCGCAGCGCGATCTCGCCAGGTTTGCCAGATTCGACAAAGATGCATTAGTTGCATTTAATTGGACCACCGGTGTTGACCAGCTTCATTTCGGAAATTAAGTATCGACCGGTGAATTTCAAAAAGTTATCCAAAGTCGCTCTTAAAGTGAATTTGCTGAAATGTAAGATTAAATATTCCCAATTTTAAAGACGCGAAGTGGTGTAAAATGAAAATGAGGATAATTCAAATTAGACTGAGTGAAAATTGTTATTTATTAATCGTCGCACACTTTTGACAGGTCAAGTTGATTTTATTCTCAGAGGAAATTAGAGTTATTAATTAGATTTCCGGGCTGGAATTACATGTTTACTGAGAATACATGTATAACACCTGACCTGAACATCTGATAATTTCCCGGTTCCGCAATATAGATCTCCAGTTAGATTCCGTTTCGATTGAATACTATCTTCGCAAATTGAACATAAATATTTATACAATCAATCTAATCCAGTAAATTACGTTAATTAACTACTCAGTTTTACTTCATTGTTGTAATTTAATGACGAGTTTTTTAGTTTATGCAGCATCATTTTCTCCCGATGAATTCAATGATAAGTAAATCGATATCTTCGTAAAATACTTTAAAATATAATCCGCAAATAACTTTTCACGCAGCCGACAATGGGAAATGATATTTAATTGGACGAATAACTTTTCTCGGAATATAGTTCGCTATAATAATATTGCATAAATGAATAGAGGCGGTGAATTATTTTCAACGGTCAAATATATATCGTAATCAAAGTTTAAGGGATTCGATTTCAATGAGTATTCCGATATTCAAAACCATTGCTTGACAAATCATCTTAATCGAAATTGCGGTGAAATTTCAAGCAGGGTCAAAGCAAACAAAACGTTGTCGACTATCACGCAAATGATAACAGATCCGAAACTAATACTCGTGTACGAATATTGATAAAATCGGGGTTCTTTGCTGCATCGAAATTTAAATAATTGATTAACGCTTAGTAGAAAATAAATTTCGCCGCCGAAAATTCTTATACATATTCATTGTATCATCAGGGTTGATATCAATTGTGCTTCAGTTTTCTGCTGGTAGGTCGAGTTTCTGCTTTCTATTTAAATCACTTTTAGATGCAATACATAACAGAATAAAGTTAACAATAAAGTGATCATTTCAAATCGAATGATTCAAAATTGCATTCAAAATTAAAATGGACATTTTAAAGATTAAAATAATTTTTTTCTAAAATGTTATTTTAATGGTATATGGAATCTAAATGCTCCAAAATTTACTACCTTTAATGCATGTTTTTTAACCTTTACAAAACCAGCGGAACTCAAATTCGATCTTGCGACAGAGTTCAGCCAGATTTTTTTGCTGTGAAAAGTTTTTTAGCGACCAATATCCTTTAGAAAACTGCACTTGGATATATCGACTTTCAACCAATCACAGTTTTTGAGTGAAGAAATTTCTTCCAGTAACACTTTCACAGGAATAACAGTTGCAACGGTTATTCACGAGATTTAAGAGTTAAAATTGAATGACGGTTTAGTATCGGAGTATGGAACATCCTCTGTCAATAACGCAGACTTTAAATGCACGTGGAAGCACATTTGTTTGCATGCGGGGTTTGCTCAGGAAATTTTAGCAAGTTTCATTGTCGGCCTGCATGTTTAAGCGGATTTAAAAATCTGCTCGTAAGCTGTTAAAGCGTTCCTCTAAACGCCTCTACCTCTTGTTTCATACCCATCAAAATTTGCGTGATAACTTTTTCTTAATAAAACAATACGTCACATATGAAATAATTATGTCGAAAACTAATCCGTTTAAGCAGCACGAGTATTTGTTTTTCGAAAGGTTCGAAATTACTCTGAATTAATCCAGGCAAAGGCGAAAAATGCATTTAACCACATTTCATCTCCTCTTTAATGAAAGCTCAACAACAATGAACATTAATATTTTTAGAGAAACCTCTCAAATTTTCTGAGAGGTTTTTTATCAAGAGGAAAATTTTTATATTTCACATTATTCTACACGACATTTCTACATACAAACAGCGAGATGCTGGGATACTTTTATTTCTCTTTGCCCTCATTATTCCAACTTCTAAATCCCCGGCACTGAATCGTCACCTCATTGACGGAACGAAACCCGGAAAACACTGCGCCAAAAAAAAGATTGAAAACCGTATTTAGAATGCAAAGTTCGGTACGCGCGCAAAATGAAGTTTGTTGTTCGGTTTTTGTTTGTTCATCGCGAATCGAAATGCAATAGCAGCACGTGGCGCGACATGCCGGGTGGCAAAAGTCGAATACATTAAGACGAATTTTCGCAACTGTCGTCATCCCGTTTCTCAATTTTTGCCTCGCGTTCCACGTTTTTTCACATGGCGCCTGACTTTACGATGAGAAAAGTTGGCTGGCAGACGTTATTCCGTGCTTCTTTTCACACAGACACTATCCGGCGAACGTTACAAAACGCCAAAACAAAATCACCTGTCTCGCCGCGCGTTCGTTAACGTCGCCGCTATTTACTCGCCGTTCACGTCGCCGTTTGGCTGTTTGTTTATTTATTTACTCAGTGTCACCGTCCAACTCGCAAACGCGCGCATTTTTCCTCGCCGCGCAAATTCCTAACTAAGTTTAATCTGTTTTCGCAATTAGAACGACCTTAATCCCGTACTATTTTTCGCGTCTTACCGAGCATTATGTCCCGTCGACCTGCTCGTTCCTTTCTCATTGATATGCTCTCAATCCTATCAGGCTGCCGGCCTGTGGTGTCGACGTAATGCTGCAAGTCTATGATTCAATTTCAACAGACACACTTCATTCCCAACTTAACTTGCTTTGGCACATTTCGACACGAGTTGTCTCGTTGTAAAATATACGTGAATTAGATTATTAATTGAAATCGGAATTAAAGCAACACCGTGAGGAAATGACGAAAAGACACAATTATGGAAGAATCATTTTGCAATTGCGTATGGGAGATAGTAAATGTTGCAACAGTTATTTGAAAATTGTTATAAACAAATTTGTAAACAAAAAAGTGGAAAAAGTTCTTAACTGATTTTAAGGAATTTTAATCCTCGAAGTTCTATGCATAGTTCTCTTCAAACAACGAAAAGCAGATTTTTGTTTTGGTAAAAAGTTATGAAGCTATGAGGTTGTTGTTTAAAATATTGCACATTTTAAAAGAGACTCGGTTGATATAATTGATTAGAAACGGATAGATCCATATAAAAATAAAGAAAATATGGAAACTATGGTTTTTTAACATGAGATAAGAACATCTGACAGATTTTTTACAGAATTTATTCAAAAAAGAAAATGATATTCCACAAAAAACAGAAACATGGAAATTTTAACAACATTATTTATTGTTATGCGTTCTCTTAATCCATTGGAAATTGCAAATAAATCTATCCACCGTTAATTAATCTGTATCGTACAGTCCAATGCACACAATAAATTCAATGAAACTATATTCTAATAAAAAATTCGACTAAGCAGATAAAGATCCGTGCCCTTTTTCAAAATAATCGTCACGTCTCGTCAATTACTCCTGATTGCTTGCGCCGTAATTCGATTGCCAAAACATCCGTCCTCCTTGCTGAAAAATTGCGAAAACACTGCATTTCGTCTCGCTGAAATATCGCCGAAATCGCGCTGCATTCCCAATTTGTCTTCATCGGCTGTATCGTTTCCGGGCGGTAAACTTGGAAACGTTTCCCCCGAAAATTTCGCTCTCTCGGGAAACTCCCAGCATAGTAATTGCGCAGATTGCTTTTCTCGACTTAACCCATTTTCGCGTGCGCGAACACAATTTTTCATCGAATCACGCGAGACGACGTTCAAACGAATAGGTTTAATTCACTGATTTCTTTGACAAATGAACAATAGCGCGCGATACCCGGGCAGCGGCGCTCGCAGAGCATCACTTTGCATGCGTAGCACGCGCCTCTGTCCGCCCTCTAACCTGTCCCTGAGTAACCCCATTCGTCGCTGTCTCCCATTTTTCGTGTGCTCAAAAAAGCCGCGCATGTTTTACATCGCTCTTGCGCGCTGTAATTCTCGGTGACATCAAATAAGGGAATTATTGAAAATATGCAAAACAAGTCGACGCAGTGTATTAACGCCAAACATTTCAGCGCTTTTATTCGTCCCTCCTAACGAATGATCGGCGCAAACTGCGGAAAAGTACGTTGTAGAAATTTCGCGAATAATTACAGGATTCGTCGAAAATGCTGTGCAGCGGCGCGATCATTTTTCGCGCGAGTTTTCGGGATAATTACGATTTTCGGACTAAATGAAAAGCAATTACACAAAAATCCCGGAAGTTCGGCGATGTTATTTTATTCCTAAAGTTAGACCGAATTTTGACTTTATTTTTTTCTCTCTTTTTTGAGCATATGCGAACTGCCGGGCGAAGTTTCCTTTCCGAAAGTTTTGCACGCAATTTGTGCGATTCGGCTGAAATGATCGCGACGGAAAAGCGGAAAGATTGGGCTGGTTTTAACGTGACTTTGAACGGAATTTGGGTAGTGTTTCTGATTAGATTGCCGCAGATTCTTTCGAGCGGATTTCGCGCCGGAATATCGGCGATAACGAAACTCATCAGCATACTAATGGTGAGGTCTCGCAGTGTGCATTGTCGCGTCAGGCATGTTACCAATCCTCAGCTAACCACTGATGCCCTCTGAATAGGTTCGTCTGCGGCGCATTCTCCAGTGCACTTGACAAACATTTCTACAGAGCCATCGATTTTGCGCCACTGCCCGGACCGTCTCACTTTTCAAAGGGAACGTCCCGATATCAGATATTAAGGCAAACACGAATCGACACTTCGCACAATTCAAATCACCATGATTTCACGTTTGTGTATTTCATTTGAAAACAGACTACTTTCGAGCACTATTTTGGTACGAGTTTGCATTGTGATACACATTTTGTTGCCTTTTATTGGATTTTATCGCTTCGGCCAGTTAATTAAAGGAAATTGGAATGTTGATTTATAAAAGTACTTTAGAATGTTTCTGTTACAGTAAATTTAGTAGATATCTAAGAAGGGAAGAGATTTATTAAGCGTTTATCTAACTCGAAAGGAAATGATTTACTTTAGTTAAACCAGAATTAAGAGAGTTTAAAGTGGATAATTAATAAGATTTCTGAATTTCATGGATTTGGAATACTGAAATATTGTTAAGTAAATAGTTTCGTTCTAATTAGTAAAAAATACTTTCAATCTAATTATCTTACGGTTTAAAATTAATTAAATTTAATTAGAGGCACAAGTACCATTAATGAATATTTATGGTAAATTTATAATAATCAAATTAGTGATTGTAGATATTCCCAGCAATTCATTATTTATTCATTAATCAAATTATTTTCTATAAATGAGTTCGAGAGACGAATGTTTATGTTTTAATAATTCATTAAGGTTGATTCTATAGCTTTATCTTCAATGCAACGCAAACATACAGTGACAATGATCACTGCTTTGTAAATGTAAATACTAACACATGTAATGCAAATACACAGCTTTGTTGTTCTTACCGGGATTTTCATAATTTAGGTTTTTGAATAAATGAAATTGTTGTTATTCAAAGCTAAATAAGTTAGTGAGAAAAGTTTCACATTTTATATTGAATAAGTCAAACATCATACATAAAAACGTAGAAGAGTTGAACGCAAATTTTTCGAAAAACTCAACTAAAAGTCTCCAAGGGAAATATTTACGAATCGCTAGAAATCTCAAAACCCGAAGCAAAGTTTAAGCGTCCAGTTTCCCTTTAACCACATCTGGCAAATCCCTCAAAAACACCATGCTTTTCCAAATTGCACTTTTCCGGGCCAGAAATAATCACGACGCATTTCCTATCAAACGTGAAATTGCCACAAGAGCTCTACACCCACGAATTGCTCATATACATAATGCCCCACTTGAGCGTCCGCGCTAAAATATCTCGCGAAATTCGCGTGGACGCAAATGTTTGACGTGAAATTTAGCTCGTCGCATTCACTTTTGGCCCGGTCGCAGCGTGTTATTTGCACTGACAAAAATTATATCTTTAGCACTAATATATCAGTGTAATTTAATAATTATATTTTAAGCAAATATTCTAATTTACGGTCGCCCATATGGAGTACGCTTGCACCAAATATAACATAAATATTTGAACTAGAATATTTTACGCAAGCAGACTGTTTACTGAGATAAATCGTTACAGTAAGAAAAACTCCATACGGAAATTGAAAAAGATTGTTTCAATTCCATCTTGGAGTTAAAAGAAGGTAAAGGATTGTTTGAGGTCTACAATGTGAAAAAAGTACTGTCAAATTCAAGTATATATACTTCACACCAGTTGTAAGTAGGTATCCTTTAAATTTAAAGGAGAACTGTGAAATGAAAGTTTGACTGTTACAATATGCACGGTAAATGTTACAAAGATCTTTCTAACGTCAAACATCAAATCAAATGTATTAATGTTATTATTCATCGAATTGTCGAATTATGTCATGCATCGTACTTATATTAGAAAAAAATAATAAAACAACTTTTTCTCGCAGTACATCTGCGAACTACAGTTTGAGGTTAGAATCGAGGCCACAAACCTTTGCCTTTAATTTGTGAGTTTCTATCGAAAATTGTGTTTCACTTATTCACAATCAGTTGCAACTTTATCAAAGCAAGAAATATTAGCTGACATCTTTCAAAGAGAGAAGACATTTGTATACATAAACACAATAGAGAGTGAGACGAAAGTTGCCTGTAAACTGGCAACTTTGGTTGATATTTGAATGTCAATATGCATTGCCCTCGAAGATGTAGTCTTGAAATGTAAATATGTTTACATGGGACTGTTGAGAAACCGTTATTCGAGGATCACTTCCCTTAAATATATGTACGTTAACCGTTGATATTTAATCAGTTTGTGTGTAACTCTACAGTGAACATTGTATCTCACATATGATAACACATTAAAACTGTAAGTTTACAGTTTAACTGTAACAATTTCCAGACGGTGTTAAATTGAAGTATATGTGCTTGATTTTTTAAATTTGGGCATAATATTCAAGGATATATGTAAAAAAAGGATACAGCCTTTTTTACAGTGTAGTTCCAGTTATTTTGGAGTATAATTAACTTCATTTTGGAATTGTTCTAATTCTCTTTTGAAGTTAATTTAATTTCTAATTTAACTTCTTCTCCAACTCGTACCATTTTCAGTTTAAATCTAAATCTATTAAATCTGTCTATCTCGAGTTAAATATCCTAATATACCAGTGCCAAAGATGTAATTTTTTCAGTGCGCCTCGTGATTTGCTTACGATTATCCCTGCTTATCGACCTGTATTCCCACGTATCCAGTTCGAAAATGACCTTATCTTCGAATGGCGTAAGGCCTCGGTGAGGTTGCAGTTCCGTTGCACATCCCGGGCTTTTCCACGGACTTCGTTATCATCCCTAGCAACGCTTCCGCGACCATTGCCGCCACCACGCCCACCGCCACCGCTGCGACCAGCGTGGTTTCAACGACCACGTCGAACGTGGCCACTTTCTTTGGCACAGTCAACATGATGAGCGCGGTCACTACGTTCTCGCAAGTAGTGATGCCTTTCGCCCCGGCATTCCGCATATTGTGAGGCATTGGCTGAATTGGCCATTCGAAGTTCTCGTTCGGGAGACCGAACTGCCTTTCTTTGTCTGCGGACTCTTGTTTTCCTCTGCTTTTCCCTATTCACGTTTGCCGATTCATGAACGATGACGTGGATAAATAATTCAACGACCGATATCGGCTCTTTATCGTTGTATTTTCATAAGTCCGGGATTTATTGTTATTCCGTGCCGTATATATGCGGGGCATACATTAGTTTAATGCCAATGGTTGTTTGGTACGCATTTTTTCTTTTCTTTCTTTTTTTTCGCGAAAGATTTCGAGAAAGAGGAAGCAAAAGAAAAATAAGGGATTAGTGCAAATCAATTTTGTAATGTTTGTAGAATTAAATTGGAGAATGCGGAAGAGGGTTGGTGTAAAATTTCGAAATAAAATATGATAAATGTTAACTCGGCGTTCAAGCGGGGTAAGTAACTTCAATATTGACTCAGACGACCTGGGAACTCGTGCCTTCGCGAGACTTTTTCCGTATAGCGAAGACGCTTCAAAGCGAAGACGTCCTGCAGTATAAATATAATTATTGGGGACTCCTTGTTAGGAGGGGACGTCGCGAAAAATGACAACGATTGTGGGTTGTTTGAACAGAGTTTTCGGCTGCATATTCTGAAAGTTTCGAGTGTTCTTTTTCAATACAGGGTATTGAAATGTGAAAAATGGGGCAAAGCCTTGTGAAATTTAGCGTTTAGATGTTATAGTGAATTTTAAAGGGAGATCGAAAACTGAAATATTCTGAGCATTTTTTTAAATGTAAGCAGGAAGGATATTTTGATCGAATGTATCATTTTCAGTAGTATATATCGATTTTACGACAGACAGATGTTTAAATCTACATTTCCCAAGGATGCGTGAATACAGTGCAATCTGCGTAATAATTTTTGTTATTTCAGTATGTATATTTTTCACTCTCAATGTTTATTTATTGAACTTTTTACAAAAACGATTAAAACAAAGTTTAACTTAATTAACCGTGAAAAAGATCCGCTTTATACTTGAAAAAGTATTGTGCCGACATTTCTCTTTCTTCAAAGAAATTTATTTTAACTCTAAGTATATCCCTTTTACAATAAGCCATATACTCTTAACAGAAAACAAATTACTCGAATCTAAAAGCCTTTTGCGCAATAAATATATTTGTGAAGTATATTTGGCCACTTATATTTATTTACCGGAATATACCCAGGCATATTGCTTACTTATATTTTAAACTTACATTTTCTCACGTACGGAAGCCATCCTTTTAGTCTACATTTTAACTAGAAATTGCTTTTAAACAAAACGATTGCACTAATTTAAAACTCCCGAAGATTAAACGTTCAAAAACAATTCAGGCAAACAAAATATTTTCCGAAATACGCTAATTGAAGACTACAATATAATGGAACCGGTTTCGTCAATTTCTTTTCCACGTTTTATAATATATGAAAACTCTCACTGTAATAGCAAATAATATACATTGCTCAATTTGTATTAATTGTTTTAAATGTTCTACGTGATTAGTGACTTCACATATCTAAGTTATATAATGAATCAATAATGATACCTACAGTAATCGATTTAAAACGCTATAACGTGTTTTAAAATTCAAGACAAAGTGATGTATCGCAAAACACTTCTTTTTACAGTGCTTAAGTTGCGTTTCCATATTCACATGTTTGTATATGAAACACTTCGTGCAAAATTACAACTGTTTTTCAAAATATTGCACGTACTATGTAAACTGGAGGTGTAATTTTGGAATGCACCTGCCTAAACTCATGCATAATTTTACACGACGTGTTACAGTGCAGCAATCGCGCAAAGTAATAAAAAACGCGATACTAATTTAACGGAGATTAATTACATTCAAGATCGATTAACATTCATTTATGCGGGGCACGTAACGCGTCGCAAAATATTGATTCAATTCCGTCGATGGCAACAATTTTTAACCCCGGCCAAGCTTAAGCTGCATTTAAACCCCCGGCCGTTCGCGAGATTAATTGTTTAATGAACGCGACCCGCGCTTAAGGCACTGCAGCGGCGCTTTTTTGCCTCTAATTACCGGCAATCGGGTTCGTATCAATGTTGCTCGAGATTGAAATTCGGGCAATATGAATGCCGGTCTGGTTGTTGAGATATTAGAGTAGTGTGTTACAGGGAACACCCCTCGAAGTGTGGCGCACTCGAACACACCAGCCGCCCACTCTGTTTCAACTTCGGCCTCCAATTCAGCCTCTCGAAAACGCTTCGCTACTCATATTCTCGCCACTTATTGCGACCCCAATGTAACTAAGTCTCCCCCTCCGTTCATCCTCTTGCCTCAATCAAGCGGCCCGCACTCGACGCGCCGCTTGTCAATTCTACCCACGAAACTCGTTCAAACGCGCCTATTTATTTTCGATACCCGTTGTCTCGCCGATACGCCGTTTAGCTCGACAAACTCGCGTCTTCGGGCGCAACATTTTAATTTTGTTACGGCGGAAATCGACAAATCAGGCAAACGGCTTAAACTAAGAAAAAAGTTGCAATTCTTCAGTGCAATCAGAAAAACTTCTTGTAACACTTAGACCGAGAAAAATCGAATTAGGGAAGAAGTGGCAGAAATGCTGAAAAAATTATGGAAACGATAATTTAATGGTTAACCCTTTTTGGGTGTCATAACCTCCATAACATCTACTTTCTGAAAAACAGTTACTTTTTATGGGAATATTAAATTTTTCTGAGAATGTACTCGAAAACCATGACAGAATGAGATTTGCCTTCTTACTATATTTTTTGTGACAGTTACCGGAAAAACTTGGATACAGACAAAAAAAACTGTAGGGAAAAAGACAAACTTCATTTCGTCACATTTTTCTAGATGAGAATCACTCTTACTTGAATGTATGTAAGTTCGACGTAATATGTTAGTTAAATATGTTTCAGTTCACGAGTAAATTTACAGTTTAAGTGTACAATTTCCATTCGATATGTAAAGTTAAAATATAGAGCATTATAAATTTACAGTCTTTTTCTGCGTGGATGGTGCTGATTATTCTCAAACTTCAAAACCAACGAACTACTTCAAATTTCATTTAAATCCGACCAATCGATTAAACGAGGGCGGTTATTCAGCCCAACTTATAATGGCATAAATTAACCGGAGTTCGCGCTTCTTAACCAAAAAATTTGGCCGGCGGTTAAATTAGAATGAATGGCTATAGGAGGGTTAAAAATTTAACTTGCATAATGGAAAATCATTTTGGCCACAATCGGGCGTGGGACAAATTTGCATTGCTTCGACACGGCAATGACTTATTGTGCTGTATATATATTAACAAATATTCTGATGGTGAATGGATATTTACGCCATTTCGTGGAATTTCGGTTCAATGAGGTTCAACTTCGTTTTCAAGTAAATTAGATAATCAGTCAGCATAATTTCCTTACGTTTCATTTAACCAATTATTGAGGTTCAGAAACCCGGATAATTCAGTGTTCATCGATTAAAAGTGGAATTATTCTGATCGTGGTTAAATAATTGAGTATTCGCAAATGTGTGCATATCTTAAATTTAGAACGAGAACAATGGAAATACGTTGTTACAAGAAAAATATGAATGTGTTGTGATTGGTAATTATTTGCTGTTTAAATTTATCACAAATATAACCTCATTCCAAAAACTGTCAGATGGTCTAATTTATAGTTTAGATTTGTAACATCTTACACTTTAAAGGTGCCATTTGGAGAATTGCATTTATCTCTCACGCTAAATTGGTACTTTACAATCTGATTTCTCGTTGTTTTATACACTACTGTGAATACTCAATTCAACTTTCGCAATAAACTTCCTAACTCTTTTTCTTATAAGCTATTGACCTTGTAATACAGTTTATATTATTTTTTATCAGTGCCTTCTGCAGTACCTAATTAAAAGTGAAATTAAAAACATAACTTTATAACGTAATTTAGTAGCATACCTAAAACTGAGCTGGAAATGAATTATTTTATACCGCTTCAGCTTGAATACATAAAATGAATTCAGATTTTTAAATTGTGTTAAGCATTATAACAAAGAATAATGCAAACATTTTACCGTCCATTACTTAATTAAAGCGCTTTAATGCAATTTGTGAAAGTACTATCCGTGAACAAAAATACAGCATTCACCCGTTGCGTGTGTTCCGTGAGAAACAGCTGTCCCTTTCAATCGTTTCTAACGTAATTGTTATATATTTACGTTTTTATACCTTCACCCGTCGACGCTTTCCCAAAAGCTTTACGTGCTTGTTACCATATTAACACTTTCTGAAAAACGTAAAACTGCGCGCCACAATTTTATTCATAAAAAATTTCGCAAGAAACTTGATGAAATTTATCTTGCGCATCGCGAATTACATCAATTTTTTATAGTGCCCTTCGGCTTATTTTGTTGGGAAATATCCCAGACGGTTTAATGATATATAACGAAATAATGAAACTAAATGTGGAAAATAAATTAAAGCAGAACCGATTCGCTCGGCAGATATTTATTTTTAATAGGCTTTGAATTATTTAGACTTCAGTTGGGCACTGATGTAAGGCGATTATTGAATATCAATTTCCAGATTACCAATGCTTACAAAAATCGAAATCAGAGTCATATTGGGTTCGCTGTATCGAAGAAACGTAACTTTGTTCGTTCGAAAATTTTGCGCGGCAAACTTAAATAAAGGCGTTCCGATTTTATTTGAGCATTAATTAGTCGTCGAGTGGCGTTTCGGTGGAACAATACGTACACAATTTCGCGACGGTGTGAATATTTTCCGGCGACCGAACAGCCGGCTCATTCAGAATTTTCTCTACTCAAAGAAATGCTTGAGCACAGGCGTGAGAGCGCAATATTAAAGGTGCAAGCTTATCGGAGCGGCGGCGCGCAAGCTCACGTGAAAAAAGCACGAGGGATGGGCAAATTTAATTAAGCTACCTGCGGGAATTCGCGGTTTTTCTTTGCCGTCAAAATGTTTATCGCGAATGTACTCAAAAATGTAAGGAACCGCGCGGCCTACATTTCACTCGAATAAAACTTTAACGACTGCGAATTAATTTTCCTCGCTTCGTTTATGCCGAGCGTTTTGCATTGCGAACAAAACGAGCGCTAACGAAAGTCCAAGACGCCGAAACGCGCGGATCAATAATGGGTTAAGGGAGCACATACCTCGGATTAAAAAATAGCCGGCATTCGTGATTTTCTTTTGCTTTTTTAATTACTTTTTTTACATTTTACTATTTGCAGTACCAACAATTTTTTGGAACTAGTTTATCTCAGAGAAAAGTAATTTGTTATAATAATATAAAAATAATTTGTTAATAAATTTTGATAAACATCCATTATTTGACCCAGTCTTTTTAAATTTTCGAAATTTTTATAAAATGATAGATCATAAAAAGTTTTATTTTTACTGTATTTTCATAATACTACTGTGTTTTGATAAAAATGTTTCAAATGTTTCAAAAACGATGGGTCGAAGGTTTATTAACAAATGTACTTGGAACAACTTTGCGACAATCGCCAAGATTATGCGGATTTTTGATTGCCGCCCGGTTCCATGCATAATATTATATTTTAATTAAATCGCTTAATACCGCGGGCATCGCGGAACACGCGGTCTTTATAGCAAAACGCTTCTGTGACGCGATGGAAATGAGTGGATTCGACCGGCGAACATATTCATTATTACTTTCAGGGGAATTGATTAGGCGTGCTCGTCGAATGAATTCGTTATCAATTTTTCGGTGGCAAGATGAATGTTACCAGCCAGCACGACACCTGTCATTGTAATCATAATGCCTTATGTATAATCAAGTTTCATATTTCGCATTCGAAATCAATTGTCGGTGCTAGGTATACTAATTCGTGCTAATTAATTAGATGGGTTTGAGGCACAACAAACAAACAGACGGAATATTAGTTGCTGCGACTATAAATAGCTGCTGATGCAGCATACGCGAGCAACCGGCACATAAATACGCGTTTGCTGGCAATTGAATGGTTAATTATTACGCGCAGCTGGCTATTTATGCAATGAATTTCAATATCCATCTAGCCACGATAGATAAACGTCAAAAAGGGAAGTGGATCGTGACCAACGCGCCCCTCGCGACGAACACGTTTACAGAAACTATAATGCGTTTTGGATTAGTCACTGGTTGCTAATCATAGACACAATTTCAGATTTTCATTTTCCTGATAAGCTAAATGGCGGTATTTTTTTCAAAAACGACATTGTCAATTAGAGAATGGAGAAGTCTAATGTTAAGATTGGATCAAACTCAGAATTTCAAAGAATTTGTCAGATGTTGCATGTTCAATAATAAAAGTGACAGATTTCAAATTATGCGAATTCGTGTTTCTTTTAGAAAACTTGAAGTAAAATTTTTGATACTTTCAGCTGATTTGAATGAATATGGAATGTGAAATAAACTTGATTCACTTCTATGTATGAGTTTATGTAAATTTTACATCATAATCTAAGCACTTTACTTATTCAGCTCATAGTCGAGATTCCTAAGCCAAACACTTAATCAGTCCTGGTAACTATATTTAGGTTGCAAGCACAAATTTTTAATTACAGGCAATCCTATAATTAAACTCGAACCGTTCAAAAGAATTCACAGAAACGCCAATTTCGATCGCAGTTGCTGAAATATGTCAAAATGTTGCAATTACCGATCCAAAGTCTCCTTTATGAACTGTCGCATTTTTCCTCCATTTTTTGAAAAGATTTCTCGGGCGCAGTTACACTGATAAACAGTGCACAAAACAAATATTATTTTAATGACATAAAGAAATGTAACGATGTCCAAAAATCATAATAATGTTCACTGAACTGTTTGACGACAAACAGTTTATTTGCTCGTAAAGGACAATGAAACCCAACTGTAAAACGTCAAGAAACTATAAACTTCAAATTCAATATAACTGTTATGCCCGTCGGAAATATTAATTTTTAATGTGTAATTTAATGTATGTTCATTTACATACATTTTAAATTAATATTCATAATGTTTTCAGAAGTAGATTCAACGGGCACTCGTAATTATTAAAGGAAAATATTATTCATTTTCAATGAGCATTAATATTTGAAATGTAGCAAAGCAAAACCTTGTTCGTGCAACATTACTGCAATCAAACGTACCTCTGAATTTGACACGAGTCGCAGAAATTTAATTTAGAAACGATCCGCCAGTAAGTGGTACTGAATAATATATGGGGTTATGCAGCTCGTGCCATATTTTATATTTTCGGTCCAACTGGCGGTACGTTGGGGTCAGCGAAGATCTATGTAATTATGTAATTAGAAAGTATAGGTTGAATCCCTATGTCATATTTGGCCAAACTGGCCATTCATCATATTTATCTGGCGCATTCTGCAATTTTGAAATATCAGTCGTGAGATTAATAGATATCCGTTTCGATATTGTTATTATCCCGTTGTTTTCGGCATTATTTTTCAATTAACTTCCATTTCACGATACGCTCCCTCGTTCTCCAATACGCGATGTTACAATTAAATTAGCCAATACTGATTCCAGAACTCGTCGAGCCAAATATTTGTCAAAAAATTATTGCTTTGTTTATGAAGCCACTTACAGCCTGTCAGTTTAGCAATTAATATGCTTTTTTTGTTCAAACATGGAACTCTGGACAAACTGTTGAATTTTTAAGTGTTGTATTTTCGGACAGGTCGTACTTGACATACATTTGTTTTATTAAGTGAAATTCGATTTTTCTGGGATTGGTTATATTGTTTTTAAACAAAGAAGAAAAGAAATCGTTAAGTAATTATACACTGAGAAAACAAATTCGTAAAACTTTACGAATTATATTCGTAAAGAAATAAGACTTTCTGTTTGGTAGTTCTAATTTCTGCGAACCTCGATTCGTAACACTTTACGAAAAAATTCATACTTTTTGCGATATGTTTATCGTAAATGTTACGATATAATTGGTTTTCTTAGTGAAGACTCACGAAATATTGACGTTTTTCACAAATGGAAATATGTATTATTTGTTTTCATAAACACGCTGTTAAAAATCTTATAAAAATCCGATTTCGAGGATTCCTCTTTTTACAGGAGGATTCCGGCTTCGACATTCTGATTCTTTCAAGAGTGCAGTTATAAATGTAAATAATACAAAAGAAACGAACTCTTAAATATAAAGTACATATAAAATAAATGCCCCAACATTACAGGAAAAGTCCAAATAAAGTTCAAAAACTTTTTTTTATTTATTAAAACCTTGATTTTGTAATTATATGAACACATATTAACTTATATTTAAAGTTTAAAATCTTCATTGCAATATCCACTAAAAATATAAATCAACAACTCTCGAGATTTTATCCATTTGCAATCTATGATTTTCCACATGTATTTATTATATTCTTTCTTTATCTAAATAAAAAAGTAAAATAAAAATCGATAAAATGCTACACTATACTTCAAATGCCATTTGTGAAAAAATTGTTCCGGGCTAATTGGAAAGTTCAAATATTTGCAATAAATACACTGTGTTCCGTGGCACCGCTATCTATATTTTCAGAAGTGCAGTTCTGTTATCGCGAAAGATCCGCTCGCCAGTGGCCCAATGTTTGCTCGATTTTTCTTGTTACGGCCCACCTATCATGTAATCTTATCCAAAAAGTCAAATTCCACATATGCTGTGTAAATTTACACACATTATGTCAAATTAAAGAATACATTACACATTCCTACAACCAGATTATAATCGATTTTTACATCGCAGTACCCCTCGCGGACGAAAATGTATAACATTTTATATCTGCATTTTATATTTTTTTATAAAATATATAAAAGCGGCAATATGGATTATAAACTGTTTATATATGTTTTATATTTTTCATTATATAAACTTATAAAATATAAAATAAAATATATATGTATTATAAAAAATATATAAAAACGGCAATATGGAGTATATTTTAGTTTATATTTTAGAGTTTATATTTTCGTCCGTGAGCGACACCTTAATTGTGCGCGGTTTTATACAACCTTCCAAATCGTGCACCCATCCGAAAACCACACATTACATATCAGTTTTTCCCTAAACGGTCAACGCCGACATAAACAATGTGCGATTAATTGCGTTATTTATGAGCGCGATCAAATAAAACAAAATGGCGTGTCGAGTGGACATTATAACATATGTTTACGACGCTGCTGACAGCGCCGTCATCGCCCTCTATCAGAAAAAGTGTATCGCTTATGCTCAATTTCCGCGATGAGTGTCGCCCAATGAAATTTATCGATCGCACTTAATCCATTTTAACGGTCCCGAGTTAAGGGTCGTTTACAACGTGGCACAAAAGATACGCGTGAACCGTACGTACGCGCGTGCGTTATTTCTTCATCAGCGGCCGGACAAAAACGCGCTCGGTATCTACAGATGGTGGCGTATATTTATTTGACGGAGCGAGCCCGACTACGGCCACAATGGCCGTAAATCGCGCGTATCTGTCCGTAAAAATTTAACGAATCGCGGATACAAATTGCGAGATCCGCGTGAGTATAAACGTGCCAGTCGGAAATTATCGCGCATGTCCGGGGAAATGCGCGATCGGGTTCGAGGATGACCCTCTGTGCGCGGTATCGGCGGGGTATTGAGTATTACCAAGTAAACCGGGCAAGGCGGTAAATTCGCCGAATCAATGGTGAATGCGTTCCTCGCATGGAAAAATGCAGCAGTCTAACAGTCCTGATATCGTCATGACTTTGTGCCAAACTGTTATCCAGTCTCTTGTCAAACTGAAAAAGGGATGCAATCTGAAAAAGGGCTGAATAATGTAGTGTAATGTCTGGATATCAGTTTGGATAGCAGTCTGCAGGTTGAAGAGATTCTGGCTAAAGTCTAACGAAAGTCTAGATAACAGTCTGCAGGCTGGAAAGAGTCTGAATAAAGTTTGACTAAAGTCTGACTGAAGTCTGTCTAAAGTCTGACTAAGGTCTGACTAAAGTCTGACTAAGGTCTAACTAAAATCTGACTAAGGTCTGACAAAAGTTATGTCTAACTGATTAGATCTGACTTAGGTCTGACTAAAGTCTGACTAAGGTCTGACTATAGTCTGAATAAGGTCTGACTAAGGTCTAACTAAAATCTGAAGAAGTTCTAACTAAAGTCTGACTAAGATCTAACTAAAATCTGACTTAGGTCTGACTAAAGTCTGACTCCGGTCTGACTAAAATCTGACTAAGGTCTGACAAAAGTTATGTCTAACCGATTAGATCTGACTTAGGTCTGACTAAAGTCTGACTCAGGTCTGACTAAAATCTGACTAAGGTCTGACTAAAGTCAAACTAACAGTCTGACACAAGAAATAACCCATCCTACATCCTAACCGTTGACAAACTAAAATGAATCTGGCTCTCCTCCAGCAACATGCAAATACTTTGACTACTCCTGATAATAGTCCGACCACATCCGTCATTGGATTCGCGACATCGCCGCTTCCCTGTTGCAGAGCTTTCCCGATAATTATCCCAGGAATTGCCATAACCGAAGGTCAGAGCTGAGTTGTCCTAAGCAGGAAGCGACCCAGCGTCTTAAAGTGGATCGGCTGCTCTCGTTCGACGCTGCAAAATAAACCCTGCTGCTAATTGCTTCCTGGCATTAGGAACTCGAAAGTTCATTACCGCGACGACAAAAGTGCGCGTGACGCGCGCGCGGTAAAGAAGCAGCCGACTTGCTCATTTCGCGCGCGGCTCGGTGAGGGGTACGTCCTGTTTGGGCTCGACCCGTGAAGATCGACAGCCGACGGCTGCGTGGGCGGATTAAGGACAAGTTCATCGCCATCGTCAGTGATGACTGGTGTGAGGTGGCGTTCGGGTCGTGGTGTTAAACTCTCGTCGATTAAATGTGCGCGATGTACTATTATGCTAGCAAGCTGACTGCGGCGGCCCTAAGCAGTGCTTCCGGGGGCGGCCGCGGCGGAAGCGGTTCCGCCGGAAGCGGCGTATGCCGCTGCCACGAGGCCTCGCAGCGGCCGCAGTCGCCCCAGCAGTCGGCGCAGCAGCCACCGCCGCGACAACAGCTGCAGACCCCGGCAACGTCGCGGCCCTCGCGCTCCAGCACACCGACGCCCGGAACCGCGGCCTCCGAGCACATTTTCGTCACGTGCGTGGAGACGCCGAGGTCCAGCCACTACCATCGAAATAGAATCAAGAAGGTGGGTCAGGTAGACTGGGTCAGGGGGCGCAGCCAGGTGGAAATATTAAGGGATTCTTGTCTGGAGTACCGGAATTTGAGTCTTTTTTAAGAACATATTCCAGGATTTTAATGAGTTTTAAGCATAATCCTATGATTCTCTGATAATGAGCGAATTTATTTATTGTAAAAGATTTAACTTCGCGGAGAGAAATTTCACTTTTTCGCGCGGGGTAATACACGGTATTTTGCAATGACAATTTTTCATGCTTCAGCACCGCGTAAATAGAGGTTAAATTTTATTTTAGGCCATTGTTTATTCAGTCGCGGTGTCAGAATAATAAACCATGGCGCGTCATTATACGCCAACCCGGTTCAATTTAGTACGACCGTTGCGCCATCTGAGTTCGAAGTTGTTAGGGGGAACAGGGAATTTAATTTTTTTAGAGCAGTATTTACGATTTTAATACGACTATACATTTGTTTTTATGATTTTTATCAGTTATTGTTACCACTGATAATTTACAAATTCTGCCACGACAGATCGATTTTTTTGGCGACCACTTGATAAAACGGTGTGTCTTGCTGGTGCTTCTAGTGAGAATATTACATGCTTTATTACTATACCATTCACCTGCATTTATCAGCAAGGCTTGCATGGACTTATAACATGAACATTTACATGATTTGAAAATACGTTTTCGAGATTAAAGAAGGTTAAGAAAAGATAGGATAAACGGGTTCTAATTTACCACCTTCTAAGACAGTGAAATTTCTCTCCGCGTTTCAAACAGAATTGTAACCTGTCAAGCCGTACGCGTTTTTTACAGTTTTGTAAAAAAAAGAATTGTAGGGTTATGTTTAAAATTCATAAAAATAAATCTGGAAACTATTAAAAAACACTTTAACTCCACACTCTAGACATGAAAAATCACCTTAAGCCCACACTGAGACAAATCCATTCCTCCTCCATATTAGAAAAGTTGATGCTATACTGAAATTGGCCGTCGGATTCAAATTTTGGAATCATCGGCTGTCAAACTTGTATGATATCTGATGATCTATATTAAGTAACCATATAGTTAAGGGGATCCCATTGGGCGCAAAACGCATAGAGATCCCTAGACAATAAATAAAAACTTGATTCCGATCAAATCAAAATTAACTATTAAACTCGAAGTTAAGTATTAGACTTTATAATAAATCTTGGAATCCTCGGCTGTAAAACTCGTATGGCAGCACCTATAATGCTACGGATCCCGATGGGCGCAAATTACAAATTTTACTAAAAAAGGCACTGAGCGGCACAGGGAACTTTGGATGAAAGCACTGTGCCTTACAAACTAATGTATAGTTCAGTATCATTTCTGTGTGGAGTTAGTAGTGGAAAAGTGACTGAACTCAGCAGTAAGCATTAAACGTTGAAAACGGTGTTGTACTCGCTTTCGTCTGACCATACGGACGAATAACTTTTGACTTGGATGTATGTGTTTTGTTTTCGTTTGTAGTATATCGCAATTCATTGTTTTTGGACGTAGTTCTAGGAACGTTTTTTTCGCACGTGACAGCTATTCTAACCTTACGCAGAGTTATGAATAGATAACAGAAGTTGTCTTAATATATCAATGGCAGTGAAGTTACTGCTCTTGTGTGTACCAGTTAGCAGAAACTGATGTACATGCTGGTATCGGTGCAACACCTTAGGTCTTTATCAATGCGTAAACGCAGAAAACGATTCCAATTCTTAACAGACTAACCACGTTGAAATTTGTCTGCTCCATTGTCAAAGACAGGTGTATTACTACTTTTGAGCAAATTTCAATTAGCTATTTCGCAACAAAAATAGTTTGTCCGCAATTACTAACAAATAAAAAGATGTGCTATTAAACAAAATTTTAACGAGGTTCTCATTGTAAGAGATGGTTTTGTACCACATACATTTTTTGCATCAGATACCATAGATATTTGTTGAGAAGTCTTCGAAAAATGATTTGCAAACTACGTTACTGCTCGAATTTTAGGTAAGAAAAAAACGTAGTCCTTGAAACAGTGTTAAAAATCAAGTATCGTTAATAACTATGTTTACTCAGTTAAGTTCAATAACGTAATAAAAATTACAATCTTCGTGATAAAACAAAATTCAATATTGTGGATTTAATAACACAAAGAGAATTGCGGCTTTAGGTCGGCATCTATATAATATAAGATCAAATATAATACCACCTGTCTTAGCATTACGTCATTCTCATTCCAAAAACAACTTTCAATTTGTACAATTTAATTACACTGTTGGCACAAATTCCGATCAAGTCTTCTTCGTAAGCTTTACATTTTGAAATTGATTTCAGGAGTAGAAACTCGTTATAATAACAAGTAGATCGAACTTTCATAGAAATTGAATCGTGATATTTAATCTCGAAAGAGTATTGTTAATTTAGAGTCAGAAAAGATTTGTTCGACTTGATGTTTACACATTTGAAGCCTGTTTTGCTGTTTGGCAGATTTAGCCATGTTCCTAACAAAATGCACGTTATTTCTAGTCTCGCGACGAATCCGATCGAATAAGTTCAAAAGTATACTTTACATTTCTTAAAATTTCATAAAGATCGAGTAATTGTGTCAAAAGTTATATAACACGAAGTTTTGAGAGACGTGATTTTAAGAAAAAACAAGTTTAAAGTTTATAATTTAATTATAGCCAAATAGCTCAAGCGCTCGTCATAATATGTAATCACCCGTTAAATTGCTTTTGTCGTCTCATCATTTTTCGGTAACTTGGGATGAATAAATTATTTGTTTTCTTATTATTACTTTGTATACACATTTTACTCTCAATGTATTAGGTTCGTTAATATTTGCTATATCATCGAGAAAACTCAGAAAATAAAATTCAAGTTTCAGGGCAGATTGAATTAATTATTGTCTCTAATCATTAGTTCCACAATGTTCTAACCAGTTTATAATGGCTTCGTTACAAGTTAACTTATATCCAAGTATAGACGTCTGTAATATAAACCGAGACATGAAGCTTTAAAGTTATATTCATTACTTCCTTTGTTTTGACCTAACTTTTCTGAGTATACATAGTAATAGATATTGGAGAAATTGATACCAAAACAAACCCTAACTACATTCGTAAGTTTCCTACCATTGCACGCAAGACAAGTTGTAAATTTGGATTAATATTATATAGTTCGACGTTAATTGGCGTATTGTATTATTCTAGAAAATTTACAACAATGTAATTTGTTGTAAATTTATAAATTAATGTGTGTAAGACGGAAAACATGATCTCTCTAGAAGGAGTTACGGTATCTCAGAATCTAGTTTCATAAAACCTAAACAGAAAGTATAACATTGTCTTCTAATAGTCTCATTTGGGTGTACTTTTTGATTTTATTCCAAATATTAATTAAATTTAGTACACTAGTTTAGCTACATATTACATACATAACTGAATTATAATTTCGAAAATCTCGCCAAATTAAAGAACATCGAAAGACTTTCATAATGTGTAATTTATAATTCGTAATCCTGAATAATTGACAGTTTTTAGCTCCTCGTTCAGTGGAAAGTGTATGGTAATAAAACAAACATTATCGACAAAACCATTCTTTTTCCGTCATCATCTAGCCTTATTATTTCTCCGGGAATGAATATATCATAACTTAATGGAACTCTGGTTCATTAATGTTGATCAGTCTTTTAAATATTTCATTCTCAACTGTAATATTCCGAATAAAAATGTCATAAAAGTCGCGATCCGTCCTTAATACAATTTATGTATCGCGAAAAGTTACCGTCCTTTTAATTCACTTGGTATTCGAAAGAATGAGAAGTTGACTAACACAATTGGTGTCTTTCAGCGAAAACTAAGTGCCGCTAATTAGTCTTTCTGCAAAAAAACTTAGCAAATCTGCATTTATTCATATGTAAGGAGTTTCCGGAGAGAACGAACTGACTTGATCTTTTCTTTTCCACATAATTAATTCAAAATTGTCGACAGATTCTGCCGTCACACAGACCGCATTTGAAAATCCATCGCATCTCTGGGATTATCAATGACGTTCTGTTATTTGAGGGTTAATTTTATTAAACTAGTTTAACCGTCCCTACCTATCAAACTTGCCAAACTCAATTTGTTTACTATGAATATATCATACCCAAGACCAACGATTTATCCGCAACATGATATTACCACTCACATAAAATGAGACAATGTTGCTCCGGTCATTCGCATCTTAATCGCAATCCGATGAAGTTGAATTACAGTCGAGACAAAAATTATTCGTCGCCCACTGAGACGGAAGCGCAACGTCGACAAATTGTTTCGATAAGGGCAAAACTTTATCAATTTCATCGTCGTTTTTTCGCGCGAGTTTATAGTGAGTGTCAAACTTTTTTTTCGCAGAACAAGCCATTTATCTCTGCAAAAGTGTCAGGTAATACAACTGACGAGTTTCGGCGAAAAAAGATATATCGCCGGGGAAATTAAAAGGGATACTGCGCCGAAGCCGGGTTTAAACGCTGCGACTGGGTACATTAATATTGGGATGGCTGAATATGAATTATTACACATTCATGGATGTGTAATATATTCGTTGAAATTTCAGACGAATGGACGTTTCTTCGCGAAGAAACTGTCTCGGAGAAAAACAAGTCTGTATCGTTGAATATGATGCAAACTCCTGGAATTTGAGTGAGAAGAAATAATTTGTTAGTGCGATATAATTTCATTTGAGTTGCTAATCCCCAGATTATGAATGGTTGAATAATTTCGCACAATTGTTGGTCAAACGTATGCTCGGCTGGGAAAGCCAAGTTTGCGGAAAGAATCGCCACTGTTCGGAAATCGAATTACGGTTTTACACGTACCGTATTCTTTGGCCGCACGGCTGCGCACTAATGATGCCGCAAAAAGTCACGAGCTTTTGTGTACGTTCCTTTGTGTAATGCGTATGCAAACGTTTTCTTCGAATTAGGTTCACCGCGAATAAAACGCTCGAGAGATTTAGTTCGCCGTAAAGTCTGATTTCTTTTATCGATGTTTTTACAGCAAATATTGTTTTCTAACATTGCTCCATGCCATCGATACTTATTCCACTTGAATTTCGCAAATCTGATTCAAAACTTTCGAAACGGAAATAAACGCACGCTAATTCGCCTTTTTCAGTCTTCATCTCTAAATTAAGTGTTTCTTTAACCGAGTATAAAACAGCCGCATTTAGCCTCCTTTCTAGTGCAAATCCTTTCAATTTATTTTCATTATCCCCGGGAGAAAAGATCTCGAATACCTGGGCTCGTAAATTTAGCAAATATTTTGACTCATCCTTCGTAATTTCCTTTTCGTCCACCACTTATTAAGTCGCTAACGCAATTTTAATTTCGAATCGCGAGGCGGTGATTAGGCGACGCGTAATTTCGGCGGGCAAAAAGCGCGGTTACAAGGCGCGCGGCGATGATGAACGATGATGGATGAACACATGTTTCGTCTGCCATAAGGCATTCTCGTTATCTGCATTTTCGGTATGCATCAGTCCTCCCACGATAACGAAGCAGAACGCTGCCACTAAGAGGATAATAAAGGTTTTTAAAGCACAGCGATAAATTCTCCGAACCGCCTCTGGAATTTTCTCGCAGAGCTTCCACGTTTTTATGCGACTGTTCAACTACGATCGCGACCCCTACGATGTACTTACAATAGACGCGGTAAAATGCTTATCCAGCTCGGATTATATATGGAAACCGCGAACGGTTATTTGTCTGGCCTAATGAAGTCGAAAACAAAAACTATCGATTCTAAATGGCGGCGACCAATTGTTTGCGCATTATGCCGCACGCAACGAAGATTTATCGGCCTCGCGTGTAGATGTGACATCTCGATGCTTTCGTCGCGATATACATTAATTCACGTTGAACGCAACGTGAAACTGAATTGCGGCGAGCGTAAAACTGAAAACTTGTTGGAAAATGTTTTTGCCGCTTTATTCGCGCGGTGCAACACTTATTATCCAAAAATTCGCTTTTTGTTTGACTAATGGGCAACAAAAAGGGCGCGCTATTAACGTGGATTCTTATCGCGCGAAAACACAAAAAGTCCCATTACGATGCTTTTATCCTTCCTTCAATTACTAATTTTCTTGCTGCAGCATCGCGCGACGTTTCAATTTCTTGCGCCACGTTAATAACTTTATATGCATTTTATTCGCCTTGAAGTTTACAAACGACGTTGTTTAATTAGTTCGCGACCATTTTCGTCAGCGACGAGAAACGACGTTACGGAAATAAAGTCAGCGATTAAAAATGTATATATTATTAAATGGAACTTAAGTTCGTTTATTTGTCCGTCGAAGTAGACTAAACTAAAATGGAGTTTAAACGAAAAATAAATTAACTGGAACATTATAATATGAAGATTAATATTTTCCTCGTCCGAGAGGAATATTTTAATGTGTAATCCTTTTAATGTAAAAGAATTTAGAGGGAAGAGTTACGTAAAAATTCATGCGATTTGGGTTATTGGCTAATTGTGGGCTACACGTTAATTAAAATTCGGTTTTGTGAAACAATGTTTTCAATGATTATTGTTTGCATGAATGACCGAGCATGAAGAGTAAATATATTCTGTTAAGTTTCGATTAAAATTGTGTTACAACATTATTTTCAGATGAATTATTCGACTAATTGAATTCGAATTATTAAAATAATTACAATACGTTATTGTTTTGTGTTTGAAATGATTATTTGAAATCGGTTGATTTCAATTAAAATTTCGGAAGAATTATTACCGTTTCTTTACATCGTTTATAACACTGGAATTATACGGTTAGAAATGTTTGTACATTTAATATAACATTACGATACAAGTGTATTGTAAATTTCAAAATGTATTATATTAAATTCATAAAAATAATAACAGATGATATTTAAGATAATTAAAGATCAACATTTTATTACAGTTTTCTAAATTTAATATATTCAAATTAATAAAATATTTACTAATTGTGTGTTAAAGTTAATATACGAGATATATAATTATAATAACATGATAAAAAGGATTTAATTGGGATCGGAATATTTACTTGAATCCACTTTAAATAATTACTTCAAAATATATTATTTATAATAGTTTAATTCTGGTGCTAATTTTTATTTGTTTTCTCTGTTTCAGGTAAGTTTAAACTTTCACCATTTAGCAAACCTCCAAACACGCAAGTACATTTTAATTAAACGAAAATATAACATTTTTGCGAACAAAAACTTTTGGCTTTCCAGATACGTAGTGAAAGACGGTAAAAGCATTTGCAATTTTAACGCTCTTAAAAGAATTGAAAAGCAATTTATAACGTAACATTTGGTATCGAGAAGTTTTTTAATTCGCCACGTTTACTTACGCATTTGCATTTGTACAATATTCGAAACGCAAGGAACGCAGCATAATTGAAAACAGAACTTTAAGAAGTATTACAAAAGAAATGAATAATTCGCAGACTTGTTCCAGTCTTCACTAAAGTTGCAGTATTTTAATCGAAACGCACAAACTCAAAGTATTTTTCAGCATCCACGTTCAATTATTTGCTTCCTATTAGAAGCCAAGCTAATTTCCTGTAAATTACATGAAAAGCTCTGCTTCTGACTGCAAGTCACTGCCTCGTTCAATTTTTCAGATATAATTCTCGACTATTGATATTTGTGGTAATTAAACAAAAAAGCTTTTACATTCAAGGCACTGTCTTTGTATTAATTGCAAGTTATACAAAATGTTTTGTCAAATATGATGGAACTAGTTCAAAGAATTACACTTAGTTAAAAGAACAGCAAATAATTCTGGCGCTGAAACCACTTTATTTAATAAGAAAGGGTGGAAAGAGACCTAATTTTATGAATGCACTCCGCTATATAAGTGACGTCAATTTAATTTACCTTTCGCAGCCGGGTTAAAATTTTTTGAATTATTCAACAATTAAAAGCTTCCAGATTACACAGTATCCAAATATTTGAACTTAAAATAAATTGATATTAAACATTTGAATGAAAAAAATTACATCGTTTTTCATTAATCCTTTCAAGATTAATACAGCCAATAATTTATACGAACTTTATCATTGTTTGCCTTTTTCACCATTTCTTTCAACGTTCGTAATTTTAAGTATTTCAAGTATTTAAAAACCACAATCCCCTACATCCTATCTCACTTCTCGATCCCAGCACAATTCCACGCGCATCCCAATATCTGATATCCCGCTCCCTCTTAAATCTGCATCCGATGCTGCACCAGCTCCTGAATATTCCAAGCATCTAAGCGCCATATCGGCCACTGACAAATCATCTAGAAACACCGGACAACTTGCAATCTTCCTGTGTGAACAGATAATACATTACCCCAACGCCCCCTGCAGTCCATTAAACCAGTTGCCAACTAACCCCGCAGTGTCAACTAATTAAACATTCATCCTATCCCAACTAGCCACCATCCCAGCAACTTTGCTCTGACAAAAAAAAATCGCGACGATCTCGAAGACAATCGCGGCAACCGATACCCCTTTCACGTTCGATTGCCGCCGAAGGCGAAAAAACAATACTCTTCCATTAACGCAATCCGCCGTAATTACCGGCCGATGTCTTTAATTACGAAGCGCGTTTATCTCTGTCGGGGCGTTTTGCAATGATTCGCGAAAAAGTTTGCCTCGTCTTTTCAGTCGCAGCGTGGCTTTTGATGTGTTTTGTGTAAACGAAAGTGGTTTTGGCCGTGATGAGTGTGAAGGCAAAAACACACCTCGCATTGTTGCGCGCGCGTTTGATCCCACCTGCCTTTCATCAAACCACTGCGGAATTTTTAATTTACTTCGGCGCCCGATTATGCGCCGCCCTGGCGACAAGATGCGACGCAAATATTCATCATCATCGGCGACACGCCCCGCATTCGCCGCGCAAAGATTGGTTTTTTGTCTGGTCCCCGCGCGACAATGCGAAGTTGTCTTCGCGACGCCGTTTCGCAAGTGATTGCGAGCGAGACTAATCGCGGCGCGAAATTATCGAGTTATCGATATTGCTTGCCCCGGAATGTTGTGTTTCGTTTAATCTCGCGCATTATTGATTTTGAATAGTGGGATTAACTCCTCTTTGCAGGTCAAGCCATTTCATCCGGGCTGATTCGATCAAGGCAGAGCCAACGTTGTTAGTGTTATTACGCGAAAAATTGGATGGACGGGGAAAAGTGGTTTAGGGGACATTCCGAAAGAATGGGATTGGGGACGGGAAAGTGGACAGTTGAGTTTTCTTTGAACTTTTTTTAAATATTCTTTGGAGGGTGGAATTAGGGCATTTGGTACATTTCAAGGACACAAAACATTCATTGTTTACAAGTTAGTTTGGTTCTTCATTTGTCTCCTAATATGAAGGACAGGTGTAGAGGAAAAAGTAAAGACACATTCTTGCGTTTTTCTTTTGGGTCAGTGGTTTGGTTTTTTCAATAATTAAAATTACTAAGTAAGTGGTAGTGTTCTAAGGTATTATATTGGACGTATCCCTAACATTTTTTAATATTGTGGCGATTTTGTATGCGCTTCATTCTAGAAGTTACACTGGAGGTACAAATACATTAAGCCTGGATTTTTTGTTCTCTTGCCCAGGCTTGGTATTCAATGTCACGGCTTAGTCGTACACCGCTAGAACTGCAGGACTACTTCCGCTGTTACGACTTGTCACGTACTGCCCGTGTATTTAGGCTAAAACAGTTCGAGTTTCCCACTAATGCCATGAAAGTTTTAGCTGTTTAAGTGCATTTTGTTAAATTGATTTTTAGTTCCTAAATAATTTAAATGTTAGTTTACAATTTAAAATAAATTTAAGAACTGTTTTTTATAATAATGTATACTAACAAATTATTTATTCGTTCATCCAAAAGCTTAAATCACGACGCCGAGGTAAACGTCACACAACCTTCAACGAATAAAGATCTAAATTTCACGAAGACAAATGGTTCAATGTGTCGTAATGAGTTGTCACCTTTGTCGTATGCCGGATATGACGGCGACTAAACGTCGATTTCCACAGTCGAGCGCTGTGACAAGTAGGTCGTTAGTAAGGTAATGTAACCTTCACGATTCACGCTCCAAGAATCTTCTTTCAAGCATCATCGTAGATCAAAACTCAACACACATCATTCATAAACTAAAACATCTCGAACCATAACTAATAGAATAATTACCCAATCTTAACCACCAACAAGTCTCTCACATAAATCTTAAATTAAGAGTTCAAGAATAGTTTTTTTTTTCATTTTATATTTTGAAATTATATCCAAATTTCTCTCTTTTCAGACAAGACCTCTTAAAATAAGGGATCTGTTTTTCCAGTAGATACAAATGTTTTCAATCGTACAGAATGTAGTTCCTCACTGACATCTGCAGACAATGCATGACAACTTCAGGGAATAACTTAAAAAAAATTCCGTTCTTCTCCATCCTTCCTCATAAGCGAACCCCACGATTGTTACAATATCGAAAATTCAATTCTTTTTGCGCAGCGCCTTAAACTGCAAAATCGAAGTTACAAATGAGACCGCAGTGACACGTTCCTTCTTATCCCCGTCTCAAAATCAAAGCGGTTTTTTCCGCCGCTGAAGAGCTCTGTTCGCTACCCGACCGCCGTTCGTCTCCCGCATGTGATTCAGCCCGAAACGCTGAATCGATTCGCGAAGCGCTGTCGAGCGACAATAAATGATTATTTAATTTGCTTCCCGTCAATGTCAGCAACGCAGTCGAAAGGAGTTTGCGCCCGTGCAGCTCAAGTTGCGAAGAATTTCCATCAATTGTAGTGACTCGCAAAAAGCGGAAAACTTTTTTCCGCGGATCCATCGGGCCAAAAAGACAATTTCTTCCGGGGTCAAATAAGATTAATCGCGGTAAACAAAAACAAGCGCGCGCGGCCGGAACGATAATTAGGCGCATTAATTGGATATAGAATGGGATTCGGGGATGGTATTCCGGGCAGGTTTTCTCGTCCACTTAGCATGATAATGAATCCGTTAACGAGTCCCATTCATCCGCTGATGAACATTCAAGCCACTTTATCCTTAAGGCCACCTGAAAAGAAACACTTTTGTTTGCGCCGCGGTCTTCAATGCGGCGAATCCCGGACGAATTGTTTGCACGAACAATGAGGATTTCGTTTTCCAGCCGAACTGCGGATCTCTTTTTAATATTGAATTTCGCCAAAGAGCGACCAGGCTCCAGCGCCGCAACAGACCCTTTGACTGCATTGTTGCACACAGACTTGGCCTTTACTTATGCGTCCGTTACTCACACTTCGAGTCCGCGCCTTGTAATCGCATTTTTCAATCTCGGTTCGCACCCGGATGCCATTCACAAGACCTGGCAACGATATCCATGTTAAAGCGCAAGATGGTAATCTGTAATATCAAGAACGTTCTCCGTCTAATCGATATTGCGACTCCTTGACACGACAATCTTTAAAAGCTTCTCGTTTTCACGGACATAATAATCCGGACCGGTTATTCCAAGATCGCGATATCGCGCCAACCCGGAGAATCCGACATCGATTATTATCTTTACGTGAATTACGCTTCTAGATTAATTTGGGCGCATACTTTTTTTCGAGATTTCGGTTAAGTTAATTAGGACCTCGAGATAGGAAGAAAAGTAAACAGCTTTATTGGGAATTTGCAAATTATTATTTCGAAACATTTTTGGTTATGTTATTAGTATTGTCTGAGCACTGTTCATACAAGTTTTCAAAATACAAAGTTTGAAAAAAAGGTATTATGAAAATAGTTCTGCCTCTCTACATAGTAACCAGAATATAAGAACTTCTATAGTAAAACAGTAGTTATATAGTGAAAAATGATGGATTTGTCATATCCCCTAAAATGCATCTTGGCACAAGGCGGTATTCTTTGAATTTGACGTGCAATTTCGAGAAAAACAATAAATAAGATGTTGGCTTGTCGGGTTGCTACCGCGACCAGTGATACCTATCACTGAACGGAACTGTGCAGAGTAAACTTGCCACTTTTGCGTGACTGTAAAGATATTTTGGTTTCCACTTTTTTGCTATATAATAAATCAATGTTCGCAGTAGTGTAATAAACGAAATTATCAACTGCTGATTTATACATTTTTAGATTTCAACAAAAACAATTATAAATCATTTCATGGAGCAAAACTGCATCGGTCATACAATTACGAAACGAATGTTCAAAACGAATTACTGCAACATAATTTTGGAAGAAAAATCAGTACCACCTGGTGGCATACTTTTAATGAAAAATAACAGAAATAATGTTTTCGTAACTAATTATGCACGGTTCATAAAAGTGTTTCCTCTTTCGTATGTCAAAAAATTACCTCTCTTAAAAATCGGAAGTTCGCTAATAACGCGTTGTTACCCCGCCAATTTCACGACAAAAATATGTTCTCCAAAACTTCCTCGCGTAACCTAATAGCATTCAATAAAAACACACAGGTTGTCCGAAGTTTACCGATCCTATTTTTCCGCCGCGGTTCAGTCTGGTTTCAGCACTTTCGACTCTTGCATATCGCAAAAACTTAATTTAAAATGCTTTCCATTAGAATTAACATTTTCAATTTCCGGGCATTAAACAACCGAACGCGAAATCTGCAACGGATTAAAAGCAAAAAGAAATTTTTCAGATAACGCTTCTCCAGGATCAAACGTCGCGAAAAAATATGCAGAGGAATTTGCATGTCGGGGCTTTATTGCGCTGAAAATGCCAAGCTTCATTATTACCGGGATCCAAACTATGGAGAACGCGATTCGCGGCCTCTCAAGTACATTACTCAGCCTGTCATAGAGAGTCCTGGCAAATCTGCTGAAATATTCATTGGCTACGTACCTAAGGGCCCATGATACGCTGGTAATGATGTCGCAAACGAGCAAATCAGCTCCAATGGCCCCTATTTATTTACATCTTTTCCCTTCGCTGTGCTAAACAAACACAGTGTTGAGATAACGTAATACATTCAATTAAAATTTAAAGAAACGATCCAAATAAATCTTGTCGACCTTCATCCTAGAATGATTCTATTGACAAAATTTTGAATTTTTTAATTCAATCTGTTTGAATCTTCAATTTTTTAAAATTGATTAGAAAATGTTGAAAACAAAATTATGTCAGATTTAGGAATAAATAGAAAATCGATTTGTATACCTAAAATCTGTACTTGATTTTTCATGAGCACTAAAAATAATTTTCCAAGTTATCAATTTCTCGTGATCCATAAGTTTCAGTTTTATGGAATATCAAAAACTTTTCTAATTTGCATTTTAACGATTTTCAGATAACAGTTAATCATTATTCTTTTCTCATTTCAAACACGAATGATAATGTTGCAAGCTAACAAGGGAACAACAATTTATACGAAGCAAGTTATTCAATAGAAATTGATACCTGATAGCGTGCATACTCTGAAAAGTAAATGCGTACCATTCATGTTGAAAGGTATTAAATTCTTCTATAAATGTATAATGGTATTATCTGATTCAGTAAAAATTGTGCATAATTGATAAATTGCCCATTATACTGAAGCAGTGTATTTACAATCCTATTAATCTTCGACGAAACAATTCATGTAATTACATTTAAAATGTAACGATTCTCCTCTAACAATCCCGAGATATCAGAGTTTTCAGAATTCAATCTCCATTAATCTTTACTTTGTCTTTGTTGTGTACAATATGATATATTCTCTCATGCATACTTGTGTACAAAGGTTTATACATAAATGATCAGACTGAATGATAGAGAAATGTATTTATACAAATTATCTGACTCAGTAGTAGCCAGTTTCAGCTACTCACGCTATTGCTCCTTAGCAAAAAATTTGGAAAGACTCTATTTTCAATTAGTTTGCCTTTCCCAGCATCGAAAAATCAAAACTATGACATCTTTCAATTCCGTGGTTCACCATCCGAACTTCGAACGGTTTTCTATCAAAGGGCGAAATTCTAAATTGAATGTTTAATTCGTTAGAACGCAATCCAGTGCGTTGTGATTAAAAACAACGTTCCGGAAAAAGCGCGTTATCCCGTGCTGTATACGACGTGTTTGCTTACGAGAAATACTCGATATATACAAAATAATAAATAAGAGTTAGCAAAATTCCATTTGGATGAAAAAAAAATTTCTTTTGCAAAAACAGTAATTTCCGAAGTATCTCATCCGTAATTAAAATGGAACTTCGGCCTATCATTTTCATAATTTATTTAGTCTAATTTTTTTCTAAAAATCATTGGTTGCAACAAATGAATTTTAGACCTTACTCTCTAAACAAAACTATGTATTTTCAAAACTTATTCGGTTAAATGAATTTAAACGCACATTACGCGAAACCAGACTTCGACAACTATTTGATATAACTGTAACTAGAGCGCCGTTATTGTAGGTTAATTCATCCAACAAGAAATTTGACCGACTGCTCCGGTGTCCAAATCAAGCTGCAGTAACTCGATATTTTTTCGAATGCATACGCTGAATATTGGCCATCATTTCATATTTCGAAAAAGTCATAAGTATCCATTTTAGAAGTTCTTGTCGAGGGAATATATTTTATTTTTCAATGAACCAAACTGAAATTAAATCAATATACTCAAAATTGCATTATATAAATTCAAAAAAGATCATTTTTTAAGCCTGCTTATTAGGTAGATGACATTTAGTATAGTAATATCCATTTATGTGAATTTACTTGCTTTATTATATACCTACATGAAATAAGCTTGTATTATTACATCTCAAGTTGCATTAAAGTCATGAAAACAATATTTAAATGTATGATGCGCCAAATTACAAAGGCGCAGTTTTCATAAAATTTCATTATTTTGGCCGCGATATATTCACAACTATAATGTCTTGCAAAGTGACAGAACATCTTGAGAGATTTGCTGAGGGCTTCTGTGTCGCTGTTATGCGCCGTAAAACGACCCTTAAGAGACCAGAACAGAACGTAGGTCGTATCAAAATCTAGTCCATGTAAGGCATTTGTGTCATTAAATAAAATTCGCACGCAATTTGAACATGACATAACCCTGCATTTCGAGCAATTTCAACAATTGAAATATTCACTTTATGATTGTTTTATCGTACACTCAGAGAAGAGTTTATGTGAATCAATACCTATTAAATATTGCATTTGGGTCAAATAAATTATTTATTTATTTGAAATAAATTTAATTTGTTTTAAATAAATCATTTATTTTGAAAATTCTTCTGATGAAAACATATAGATAATATTGAAATTATGAGAGTAAATTAAAATAATTTTTAATATTCTTTCCATAGTCCAGCAAAAATTATATTTTCATCTATTCCACCCAAACATGGATGAATAGATCGGTTAACTTATTTCGTGTATTTAGAAATATGTTATTAGAGGACCTTCTTGAATCCAAAGATCAACTTTTTAGTCATTGCTTTTACCACTTAATTTTCTTCGTCTATCGCCAACATTTTTCGATCGTGTTATATCCTTCTCTTGCATTTAAAGGTACTCATTTCCTCGGGAGTGAAAATCAATTTCCCGTTCTTTTCGCATCTCTAAAATAATATTATACTGTGGCTCAGTCTGGAATTCTCCGCGGGTGTACATAAAACGCGGAGTGCATTATTTGATTAGATTAGCTGATGACGAGATTAAATGGAAATAGTAATTTACAATATGACGCTGTATCAATTTGTCGACATTGAACAAAGTGAGCGCGGAAGTCAGGAGAAGGATTACTATTCGACTATTTAGAGCTGTCGATTCATCGAGACAACGCTGTTCTATATTCAGAGGGAGCACTCAACCAATAAGAACGCTTTCAATGCGATTGACGGATATTGCCGACTGTTCGCAACTTATCTCATGAGCCTTAATTAATATTGCTATCCAGAAAAGTGGATATTCTTGTTGAAAGAGACGCGAATATACCAAGTGTAAGCCTCTGAACCGTGAAACAGCATATCGCTTAGTCTCCTTTATGGAGTGTTCTATTTTATTGTCTTCGATAAAATTTTAAGGTATTCAATCTGCAAATCGTCCAGAAAAGCTACGAAAAAATCTCAGTCCTGCATTTATTTCGATCGTCGTAAATTATGTACGATAACAATTTGCTCTTGAAATGTTGGCCAATACTGTGGAAATGCTTTATCTCATTAATAAAACGTCGGAAGATTTCGGTGAAATCATCTCAGTTCAACTTTTCGAATGGAACTTCAATCAGGTTGATTGTCACATTTCTTTCTTTCTTTTATGCATGATGATCTAAATTTCTATTTTGTATGTTCATCAGTTACCACTAATAACAAAGTAATTTTAAGTGTATTGTAGGTCAAGTTTAATAGCTTGTATTTTAATATCTAATATAGTATATCAGCAATGTAGAGACGTTTATGCAGAAGGAATAAGTCAACCTTTTTGATAGCCAAAATGACATAAACATTTTAATACGTTTTTTTTCAAAATCTATTTGCAAAGTTACTTATCTTGATTTCGGTTTTTTCGAGAAAAAGCTTTTTCGTATTTTATCATAAATTCTGATGATAAAACTCTTCGTTGGAAAAACTTATTAACATTTAAATTTCAAATTTTCATATTAGAATTTCACAGATCCATTTATAGGAGTCACTTATACACTTGACCCCTCTGATTTGGTTCAAACTGCATAAATAAGAATTTTCCATACAAAAAATGGCTATCACAAGCATGCATGATAACAAATCGTAGGGTTATTATGATGATATTATTACAAATCGAGTTACAACTTTAAGGTGACATCAATAATCGAATAGATACAACATTCTTATAACAAAGTTACTTCAAATCAAAATTGGGCACTCATAACTTAACACGTTTCGAGACTTCCGTACATTTTATTTTCCATGTTCATATAGTCGATAAAACTGATGACTTACCTTCGCAATTAACCTACTTACGTGACTTTCAGGTTTGCGAAAACCTCACCGGATTTCCACTGTCTCCGTTCCATCATATTTTTTGTCGCTTCGCGCATTTATGACGTACCTAGCGCCAGTTTTTCTTTTATCCTCTTATGATCGTTTTGCGAGTTACTTTTGCCCTAGTGCCCCTCGAGTGCTGCATATTTCACCAAGTTCCTTGTCTTCTCCGTATACGAAATCGACGGAAGAAAGTCGGGACAAAATATTCATTCTATTTCCATTCATTTTATACTCTTTTGATCAGCCAGCAATTTCAAAACTAAACTTGTTATACTAAGCCGTAATTTGTATAACTTCTTGTTCGAAACAGGAATAAACTGCGTTGATGCGTGAAAGAGTATATCTAGTGGATTGTATGAACTCGAATTTCAGTTTTGTTAACTTTCTTTATCTCTTCGCGAGAATACGTATTTTTCTTCATCTAAATGCCATATTTTTAATTACAAAATAGCATTACGTTAATAACACCCAACATAAAATTTAATTCATATTCCAAGCTTGGATGCATTATTAATTTGTCCTCAAATCACTTGGTGACGTAAGTTAACTAACGATATTTTAATTAAATAAGGCAAACGATTCTCCGGGATTGATTAAAACTTTTCCACCGAGGGACCTCATTTTGTGGCTTCCGTAATTCGTATTTCAATAAATACACCTTCCTAGAAATCACCGGAGAAATAACTTCCCAATAGACAGGAATTTCCTGAGTTTGAGAGACAGCTTCCTTTCGACATAAATATCAGTCATTTCCAATTTATCGATAAAATATTTAGATTGATTAAGATCTTGCAAACAATAATGTGTTTTTATCAGTATTTTTAATAAAAATTCTCGCATATACATATTTTCATTTAAACACTACATTAACCATTGAAGAATCAGATATCGGTGAATCTTACTTTAATAAAAAGAAAACCAAAAACAATTCGAGACGTTAATCATTAAACGGCTAAATCGAAGGATGCATCGTAGTTGTCAATTAATTTAATTCTCTCGTTTTTCGAGCGATTTTTCACGTGGTTCAATAAAACGAGACTCGTCGCTTAAAGCACCATTAGCTGTCGAAGAGTGCCAAGTGCACTGAATCGTAAGTGATAAGCCAAACTACTTCCACGCCTACGAAAACTCTTGCGTCGTTCCTACTAATCACTATAATTAGATTTATCAAACCCAAAACATTGATTACCAATCAACTATCACTCGATAAGGCTTCAAATTATTTTATTCCCAGAATAATGAAAGCTTTCTTATTACTCGTTGTCGTTATAGGTATTATCACATTCTAAAAGTATCACATCTTTTACAGTGATGGAATTGCCAATTTCAGATCGGGCGATAAACTAAGTCAATGTATGCGCAGGTACTTTAATATTACTCTCCAGAACGACATATGTTCTTTTACTTTGAACTTTTAACACCGTTAAAGTGCGAAGTTGCTAAACTTTGTGACACAAAGTAAATTTCATGTCGAAAATTCTGTTTTTACTCCCAACGTTTCGTAGTATATTTTATAATATAATACAGATGGAATATTATTAACGATGTACGTCAGAAGTAAAGTTAGTTTGCAACGTTGTTGTACAACAAATTGTCAAACTTTATTGCAAGGGTTAGACAAATATTGCCTCGAAACTTGCCATATGGCAAATAAACAAACGAGAGACTAGCTGGGTTGAGATAACAAAAAAGTCTATTTCCGATGATTGTTTATTTTATGAGTTTGAGTTTTCATGTTTGTAAAACATTCACATTCTGGAATACATATTAAAAAATATGGACGTTTCATATCATATCCAGAATTAAAAGGTGTATATATAACATATAAGAATCTGAACGGGATGTCGAACATCTCACCAAACGCAAAGGATTAAGGATTAACTCATTATGCCATTAACGTATCCAATCATCTCCATGTGAGCGTCGTGGGAACAATGCACATGTGTTAGTATGCCATTTGAAAAGCATGAGTAAACGCGACCCCCATTTGTTTGTGTTTCGTTGGTGGATTTTGGGTACGTCACTTAATGAGTTGAGCCATCGTTAAAATCTGTTACTATTATTTTATTTCATTTCATTTATTTCCTTCGACACTATAAGTAAATAAGACTACAAATATTTCTGAGATATAATCTCTCATTTTCACCAGTTTTTTATGGGGCCATGTAAGGATAAAAGTGAAATTCGTGTTAAAATCCTATGGGACACCATAGGGTTTCTGACGTGGTATTCCATAGGAAATCATATATGAAGTGGCATCGCAATTATATATGGAATACGATATGGGACACCATATGCAACCATGTACACATGATTGCATATGGTATCTCTTATGGTGCCCCATAAGGTTGTTATCAGCAGGGAAGCGATAAACTCATAAATCTTATTAAACGATAAATATTATTCGAAGAGTAATAAACGAGTAAGAAATGGAAAAAGTTAGATTAACTTCAGCCGACGGGAACAACATGTAATTTTGCAAAATAAATCTCACTTGAGGAATTGGAACGCGATCCAATAAAGAATCGAAAAGAAGTGCAATCTCGGTACAAATTCGCGAGGCGCGATGTCTTACATTAAGTTGGTTCGCGATCGTTTTTTTGTCCAAGTTTAAATTAAAAGCAATTATTCTTGTGTGCGACGCCGCGCGAATTCTCGGCGGCTCAAAATTGAATTTTGCGTGTATACTTTGCGCGCGATGATCGGGTCCGCGCTTTTATATCTTGCCGCGGCCGTGCCCGACCTGTTGCGAAATTGCGAATTTAATTATCCCAACGATAAAAAGAAAATGTCAGAATTCAGCGTGAAATTGAGTTAGTGCACTTTGAACCAAATTCGGTTAATTTCGGTAACTTATTCAGGGAAACAGCCATTATATATGTACTCTGACTGGCATTAACACATACGTCCATTACATACATACCTCTGCATTAGCCAACTTGATAAATCGAATTAACCATCAGCAACAGCACTGTCTACAATTTCCTCCAAACTTTTGTCAAGTGCAAAGTGCTTCTACTTCCCACTAACGGGAAAATTATTCGTGTCGCAGATAACCCGATGCAAAACTTTTCCCCTGGGCGGAACGCCCTTGTTCGCTGTGTCGCTTTAACAATATGATTGGTCTTTCGTTAAAACTCATCCTTCATCTGACAGGAGCTTAGCGTCAGCCTTCAAAGCGCGCTGATTGCGATCAAGATTTGCCCGCAAGACGCTTTTAATGATCAAAGTCTTCACGGCATTTAATTCAAACACACCGATATTTTTTCATCTCTCAACCGTCAACTCGAAAGCAAGAATTTTTATAATAAATCCCGCTGTCTCGAGTCGCCGCGCCGACTCCAACTTCCAACCCGAGTTGCACTTGCTCCTTTGCCGCAAGAACATTAATCAAAGCGCAGATTGATACAAGTATTTTGCGTTTTAATTATTCCCGCAATCTAAACGCGGAACATGACTCGCAATTTCGGCGACGAAATTCACGGCTTTCAACAAAAAACGTCGCAAACAGTGGCGTTGCAGGCTCGACCCAAATGTGTAAAATTGCACGATATTGGGTGATTTGGTTTCACGTAATATGTTTTGTAATCTAACGAATTAACTATTTTCTTACATTTGTGACAATTTCAGTTTGCATGACTATTAGTACCGAACCTAGGAATGCAATTTTAAATAGAAGTACGGTATTTCACAAAAGTATGGGCCGATTTAGATGTAATTCTGTAAAAATGAAACGCTCTAATTCAGTACTCGTTTGACTTATACCTGTGACTCACAAACAATATTTTCCCCCACAATTTCAATTAAAAGGTTTGTCAAAAAAATAAAAGTGTTCCGCAAAAAATTAATTTCTCAGGCTTTTCAGTCCAAATTAACCGAGTTTTTTTTACCCTTCCAGAATTACATTGCGCCCCTTCTTTCGTCACAAGTTACAGTCCACCAAACGGCCCCAGTTTCCCGTATTTTTCCGCGTAATTATTAAACGTGACAAAATGCTCGTCGCGCTTTTATTATCAACAACGGGCTTCACCCCAAGACCAAGTACTGCAACAACGCGACGTGTTCTTGCCGCGACTTTGTAATTTTGTAATAACGGCATTACAGGCGGCATTTGCGTTCGATCACCGGAGCGCCCGCGGCGCCGCGCCTTTCATCAGCGTTTCGGCTCGTTCGCTTTTTGCGCGGGCAAACGTATAAATTACTGCGCGGATGCAAATACGAATTCTTCGCAAGTATTTATTTTCATAACAATGCAGCATCACAAAGGGGAAAACCATTTGGGACTTTGTGAAAAATGGCCGCACCGCTGACCGTTTGTGTTTCTTTCGCCCGGTTAACTAGCGATAAATATTTTCCCTCCGCCGCAAACGGTTTCGCTGACGAACAATGGCGATTGTTGTAAATAATGCGCGGAGGAATAAGAGTCGGCGAGGAGCCGCGCCGGGCATATGCCGGAGTCGTACTACTTACACGCGCCACGTCAATAAGCGCGCTCTGGTGGCAGCCGATGGACTCGAGCATCGCGACCAATTTCGCACACATAAAGGTCGTGTAATGCGAAACCGACGAGGTATTTGTCTCTCGCATTTCACGTCTTCCTGGCGCTTTTTTCATTCCACGCGTGTAGCCCGTTTTGTTCCGGTGCGCGCGAAAAAAATACAATAACACACGGCCGGCGCAATCATCCTCTACTTTGCCGAGGTGAAATTTAATTACACGCTTGTTTCGCGATTACGTTAATAGAATTTTTAATGGTGCGTAAGGAAAGAGAAAAGCTAGTAAACACCTCGAGTTTTATCTGATTTGCATGGCTTTTCGGGGTTCGTTACAGGTGGAGTGAGAGAGAAATAAAAGGATTCGCTGGGAAAAGAGGGAGGATGGGTGGGAAGAAATCAAATTGTATTGTTAAGTTGAGAGGAAAAGGTTATGCGAATACAATTGAAGGTTGACTGGCATAGATGAATAAGTAGCTGGCGTGACTGGACGTAAATTTGAAGAAACATTTTTAGTTCGAATACGATTTGAAAGTTTTTAAACGAAAAAGTTGGGTCTGTTAGGATTGGACTATGTCGTTAGTAGTTTTAGGTTATTACTTGATAGGAATTTGGTATACAATTGCTGTTTAAATGAAAAGCCAAAAGAATGTTGAAGATTGATAACAGGACAACTGTTTATAACTTCGAACATTTTGTGCCCTTTTGGGCTTTGAAATCTGGACACTTTTTTTATCAATGTGCCCATTTGGGCTACATCAGTATAATAAGAGATAAAAGCGCGTAAATTAAAATGTTTATTAACGAAGAATATCATAATTAGTATCTTTTTGTTCTATAGTTTTTGCTTACACAAATTCATTTCAAAAGTACAAAGCATTCACAAAGCATACAGTGAAAACAATAATTTATCACATACGAAATCGCTGTCGTCAGTATATACTAAAAAGAGCCCGCGATAAACGACCAGTTTTAACCGTGCAATTTCATTACTATTGTGTAATTTTGTTATAGATATCAATTTCGCAGAAATTCGCAGAAACTCCTATTGCATTCAAACACAGTAAAATAATTATATTTTGAATAGTGAGTTTTTAGTATATTGTATCCTGAGGATATGAGCTGCGTTTTTTTCACATTTACTTGTAATGCCTAATAGTAGAGAATGAAGCATTGTTATTTCCAAAGGAATATATAAATATTAATAAAACATGTTTGTAATAGAATATATGTTATATTCCTGAGAATATGCCATAAGTTTTCATAAATCATATTAATTGGGAAATGTGATTGTTAATCAGCACAGTTTAATCAGTATCTCAAATTAAAATGAGGACTCAAGGAGTCTAAACTAATTGAACATTTATTTTGTCACATTCCATTACTACAATTTTGTTTGATCGTGGATCTTACGATTCGAAAAATTTCGAATTCAAATAACTCAACATCGATAGCGCCGCAGTGGTATTAATCAAAGAAGCTATATGAGAAAACTTTGCTTGCAAGTATTTTCGCGATCCTTCGTCTATCCTTTTTCGCGGCTCCGGTCACAAAAAGCGTTCCAAGCAATTCCTCATATCAAGAGGTCGACAAAAGATAAAGCCGTGGCATCAATTATGATTAATGGGTGAAATTCGCAGGGTTTATTCTTTTCGCGCAATTTCGCAAAAACTTATCATACAAATATCAAAAGGTGCGCAAAGATCCTATTTGTAATTTAAATTCTTTGAAACTCCTCACTTCAATACGAAGTATGATATGAAATGGTACTAATAATGGCATACAAATATTATTCAACACAGACCAATGAAAATTCTTTCAAAAATGCTGGATTCTGAAATTCGTTTGACCGATCCATGGCATTTGTGCATCGCAAACTAAACGTCACTAACAAAGTTGAATTTTCTATCCCGTAAGAACTTTTTCGAAAAAGCAGAAATCAGATAACGTTAAACTAAATAAGGATTAAAGGAGATGCGAAACCTCAAGCCTTGTGAGTCACGGAATGATAGTGCTAGTTTTTGAGCTAATGAAAGAACTCTCCTGCGGCGAAAGTTCAATTTTGGCGATGATATTTAATTTGTAGTACATCGGTGCTTTCAGAACCAAGAACGCTTTTCTTCTCACAACGACCTGCTAGTTTCTCGTTAAAGTAAGTGTATTAAATTGCAGGAGAATTATAGCGAATTACAATATACCTTTGTCTCCCTAAACCGCGTTTGTACCACTGAAATTTTTCATCAAATTATAAAAGTTTACCGTTAATGTAACTCGATGAAAATGAATTTCACCAGTTACAATTATGGCTCTCGAATTTCAGTTCCAGTAATTCGCGATGGCAATGCAGCTGCGGCTAAAATTATTACCGTTGTTGAACGAATTTGCATACTTTAATTCTCGCCCCAAAACGCGCATAGTCAAAAATGGATCAAAGTTTGTCACGGGCGATAGACGTCGAAATTATAATTTGTAGGTCCGATAGCGCGAAACTGCAACTCCCCAAACTCGCAGAACAAACAGACTTCAGAGTCTATATCTACGAATGACAATTCAACAATAACGAAATCTCGAGCGTTGCATCGATTTAGTCGAAAACGTCAGGGCCATAAAAATGATTTACTCGTATACGTGTCAACTCGTAAATTTTCCAGGGTAAAATAGTTTTGTCGATTCATCGAAATAATTCAGTTGTTACGCAACTAAATGAACAGTGTCGTTGTGACACTCTTTTTCGTTTCACGATGCAGCGTAATTTTTCGAACCGTCGCTGTACGTGCCCTTACGCGATATAATTCTGCGGACTCGCGATTTATTTTACGACAAATTGGTCAAAATGAACTGCTCGATTGACGGACAGGCCACATTTTTCGGGATACGCAACTGTCGAACGAAGCTAGAAATGATGGTTCCATTGCACTTCGTTTTTATTGAAGCTGTAACTAGACCTGACGATGGTTTACGAGATTGAAAGTGGGAGTAATAAAACAAACTACTAAAGTGATATACTGGAGAAATAATCTAGTAATCTAGATGAGTAGATAATTATAGTCTTGGAAAAAAATAGTAAAATCTAAAAACTGATCATTTTTAGTACTTTTAATAAAATATTTACAATGTTTTAATAACTACTCAGATAACGTTTTTACAGTCGTTTTTATAATTATTATACACATTTTTTAAGATCGAAAGTACTCTAGAGAATCAAATTATTTCTTTAATTTCACGGCGAATTGAATGTGCATTACATTATTCGCACCTGCATTGCAAAATGCAACTTTTCGCAGAATATCAGGTATAAATAGAAATACGATTCAAATTTAGATAGAGATGCGGGAATCACAACCAATATTTACGTCAGTGTTGGGTAGCGAAGTATACACTATTTTATCGGGAAACATTTCAAAATGTTAGTATAAAATGTGGAACAGATATTCATATGTCAGGCAGTGATAACACTGCATTTTTACAATGGAACAGTTAATACTATGCCTAACCTCATTCAAATCTTTACCTTCTTAAACGTTTTTCAATCGTTGAATTTCTCATCTTACAAAGGACATCTTTTTGGTTTGCATATAATGCCTCCGTCCCGTTTCTTTTTGGCACATTGAGCTAACTGCGTTCGTCATTCTGTTCTGTAATTAGACAGTATGCACTCGTTAAAATTCCGTCTGCGTGCCTTGATAATCTGAGCAAAATTATGCCACTGTACACCAAAAAGCTAAATTATTATGACCCAGATCGGCGTCTTAACTCACGCTCTTGTGTAGTCCGTTTGTTATTCAACTGTTTGCAGCTTTGTTTGCGGATTTTCCATTGTCCGTTTTGCATGGTATTTTTCGATCTTGAGGAATTCTGTTCGGGGATGGGAGTCCCAGGTGATATCACCAGAAAATGTTCGCCACAACGTATTCTCGGAAAGAATTACGATCAGAGACTATCGACGGATGGCATTCCGGTAAACAGAAATGCCAATCCATCTTACAGTCGTCTTTTCGTATGTTTGTCAGACAAATTGAACTCAATTAATTATCAAGTATAATGTCAAATAACGTGGGGATTTATAAAAATATCTGATAATATGGCAGAAAGGCAAAAAATCATAAGACTGAAAAACCTTGCAAATTTTCGAAAATTTACAAATGAAATATTACATTAACTGAGCATTTTGGTTATATATAATTAAGTAGCAATTTTTAATTTTTTGTTGCAGGTGAGTAAAGTGAATGCAGAGGAAGGCAAAATACATACGATATAAAGTGACGGTATGGAACATCTTATAATTTGATTGAGGTAGTTAATTTCTGAAAGGCTGGATATTTAGGGCGCCAAGCAAAATGTGACTATATCATTCAAATATTTTTTAATATTAATTAATATAAACAAATTTAAATTAAATATTTGTTAAAATGTTTTTTTCTTTGACAAAGTCAAAAATGTAATCATTTATTTAAACATAAACTGGAAAATTTATTTGTATTGTTTTATCTTGTGCCATAGACAATATTTTCTATGGCACATTTTTCACATTTATTAATTTTGATTCTGAGATTTCAGTAAATAGTTCAGTATCTTGTAAATTTCCACTTACAGATTAATGAAAATTAATCATGACTTAATTTAGCATTTTCTTCGTTATTTTTTCGGTAACTTAAGGTGAAATATCAAGTCTGCTGTCACTGAGTTAGGATGTTTATAATTATTGCAGACAAAATATCGAATATTTCATTTACATTGCTTTTAAAACATTCTCTGATTGTGGGAGAATGTTAGGCTGTTTAGAAAAAAAGCCTGCGATCAATAGATTTTGTTTATTAATGTATCGCGTTTGTTTTCCCACTTCGAGCACGCGGTACATTGGTTAACAATAAATAAATAATAAAACACATATCTTTATCGGTTCCAACATTCTCCCAGAGTGAGAAAATGTACTGATTTAGTTTCAAGTGAAAATGTGATGTTTTAACAATGTAATAATGAAACACACTAGTTCTACTAACTACGAGTAACGTTTCGTCTGAATTATTCCTTCTTCCTAGCACCTACTAATAACACCTTTTTTACAACACATGTTTAAACAAAGCCTTTCTGATATGGGAGGAGGGTGTGTTTGGATTAACTACCTTAAAGAACCTCTGTAATTTGTGTAACAAAAGGCGATTCCTAGTTAGTAAATGTTAAAACAGTAATAGGTAACGTAAATATGATTCACGGTAAGTTAATATAATTATATCCAAACGTGACAAAACACATCTGCACCTTGTCAAAGGCACCAGTAGTTGTGTTGAATGCCACAAGACTAATTTGTCACCCCATGTCTGTCGTGAAAAGCGCTTCGCGATATACACAGGCGTTCACGTACAGTTCTTCATCTATTATGCATTAGAAGGCAACAGTCACTTATTGACACTCAGTTATTGAAACTGCGAAAATTGGTACAGAGAAAGCCAGTTATGCGTTTTGCAGTGTTCCCTATTAAAGTAACAAATACAATTTACTTGTAGCATGCCAGGTGTCTGGGGTATAAGCCAAAATGATGTTTCTTGAATAAACTTCACTTTTGTCTACGTCACGCTCGAATAAAAAAGGTTTTTCGAAAACCACCTATGTAATTGTTGGACGTGAGATTTACTGTACGAAAATACGAGTTGACATAAAAACCCTGTTATGTGACCGATAAACGAAATATAGTACTCGATTCTCCACACTAGTAGTGTATATAGGTGGGCTATTCGTATAAAATAATACTTAGGAACCTTTGCTAAAACGTTTTACCTGCCACGTGTGAAAAATTGGGCCAAGTTCGATACATTTTTAATAGGAGGTGCAATATTTTTTAGTGATTGGATTAATTATTTGTTTGATGTGTAAAAACGAAAACGTTTTCATAAACAAATTTAGGGTTCCTATCTTAGTGTCGTTAATGTACACTACAATGAATCTTTGGTTACAAGTAAAATGAAGATTTATTATAATCAAAGTACGTTTTCGGTAATAATTTAAGAAAGATCACGTTACTTAGCATAGATTTATCACATCCATTATCTGGGTTGAGATAACTATGAAACCAACTTGGTTCTGGTTAGAAGATAATTGGCTTCATCGCTGAATGCGATTCGATCGTAATCGGCACATACCTCTAATCATAATCTGCATATCAACCGAGCTCATATACGACTTGAGTAATATATTCGAAGTAAAAGCTTGTTGTCGCTTATTGCTTTTCTATTGTTAAACCTTTCAAAGGCATAACTCTAAATTTTCAAAATCTGAACTCATTCAAGATTGTCGGACCAAAATTAATACTATTGTTGAATCGAAAGCTTGAGATCTGAGAATCAGCTGAACATCGTGATTCGGACTTAAATTTGTAACTGGATAAGTTATTAACAAAAATATTAAACAAAGAATATTATTTCCTAAAACAACTGAACATCATATACATTTAAATTTTCTTAATTAACTTCCCTTCATGTCAAGTCACGTCCAATATCTTCTTCATTAATATCATAATTATGAAATATGTATTATGCCTCTTAAGTGTATCAACGCTGTTTCTCTAAGACACTTTTGAAATTCGAATAGACGTTCTGCAAATTGTATATAACATCTAACGTGTATTAAATCAGAAATTTACTAAGTCCAAGAACAAGACGACTCCATAATCCGAGCACGTATTTCTTCAATCATGTCTCATTCGAATGTATAATTTCGTATTCAAAGGACTTAATCTCTTGATTGAAATTTAGATGAAATTGCACATTCTAATTAGGTAACTCAGAAAAATGTTCGTAATTTTCACTGTAACATTAAATAACAGTCTACTAAGTATTCTAAAACTATTTCATCGTTGCAAAATTTGCAAAAATATTTAAAATACATTATTACTAAGTGGTGAAAACTCATGAAAATTCACAAGTGGTTAAAATTTATCACTTGAAGTAGTAAAGGTTTAATATTGATACATCGATTTTTTGAGGTTATATTTAGGGATATTTCTGCCAACCATAAACCAATAACCGACGACATATCGTCGGTTATTGGTTTAGTAAAATAGTTTAAAAATTAGTAAAATAGTTTATAGTTTAATATACATTTATTGCAAATATTCAAAAAGCGTACAATTAATTACGTCAATGTAAATTTATTATTTCAATATTATCATCTCACTAAAATATTTGTTTATCGCTACACGTGGTTAAGATAAAGGGATTTTCGAATTCGTTAGTCATTCGTGTCTTTTGATCCACTGAAAGTAATTTTTCACACTATCCGGTTACAGACGTTTTCCATTCTACAAGTTTCAATCGACGAAGATGAAGTGTCGCTTGTTCTTTCGGTGCCTTCCGTCTTTCGAGTTGCCGATACCCGTCGGTCGTCCTCGAAGTTATCTACGTTATCGTGCTATTCGTTACAGCGTGTAATCCGATTCCTCAAAACTTTCGGTATTTATCAATTTGATTAGTTCGAGGAACAAAGATGTTTCTAACGTTTGTGCCAAGATGGAGTTCGAGGTGTGTATGAAATACTTTAAAACTTGATAAGAAACATCCGGGAGCAACTTTATCTCCGGACAAAGACGTGCAAAATGATTAAACGTTATCGAAAGCTCCCCTTTAATTAAATTTAAAATCCGTGTTTCTAAACGGAATATTTGTTTTGATGTGATGTCGTGGAGTGAACGACGAAAAAAGCTGCGCCAACCAGATGTTAAAATGTCAAGGGTCTATGAAAAATGAGAATTTCAATTCGCACTTGCTATCCATCAAATGTTTAAGGACGAACACGCGAATGATCTTACGAATCTAATGTTTTCAGTAAAACCAACTGTGGTGACTAAACTTTGAAGTTTGTCTTTTTACTCATTGTTTGGTTTTAAAAGAGTACCTCGTATGTATAATTATTGCAACTGCCTAACTTTCGTGATTTGATGGTGGTTTTAATAAACAAAGATGTATTTTTCATTGAATAGATGAATATCATCTATTTAAAGCACAGAAAGGTCGTTTCTATTCTAAAACTGTTCCTCATTGTTGTTCCGAAACAAACTTATATAACAATGTCAATTACTTGTTTGCAAGACTTTTTAATCGTCTGAAAAGGATTGACCGAAATGAACCGGAACAAGAATTCAGCCGAGAAAAGCGGCACGGTAAAATACCCGCTGGCATAATAGTCGAAACGGAATTAGTCAGAAAACACGAATATTTTTAATGAAACTCAAGCATCGATAGCTGGAAAAATATCTAAAGATAGATGTCTTCGTTACTTTTCAATGCCCATCTACAAATCTCTTTCGTGTCGTGGGAGCAGACGAACTCTTCGTTGCTTCCGGTTTTGCTTGCAACCCCGGCCGAGATGTTCTGAAACTCTCGTTTTTCCTGCTTTTTTCCCAAATCTCGCGTCACTTCTTCTTCCGCGTTGCTTTCTCGAGATATTTCTTCCCTCATTGAATCGTTCTTTTTTCCTCCATTTTTCTTTTCCAAATTCCTCGCCTGTCTCGCTAAATATTATTTCATATTTATTATCTTGCTCAAAATGCACTTCTCGCAATTATGCACCTTTTTCCCAGCAATTATCTTAAACTCGCAAGGTTCTTATATATAAAGTATTAAATTCTGATATATTATCCTTTTAGAATTACAATTTTAATGACTTGTAATTTAATATTGTTTAATATTGTATGATAATTAATGTTCAAGGAAATGCAACAGATTAAAACAGACATACACAACTAACTAGGCTAAGTATTTCGAAAAGTAAATATTCATTTAAAAGAATGGTAAATTTTAACGCTTAAATTTAAGATTTCGATTTATTCATTTTAATTTTATTCAAGACTAATTTTATTGCAATTCATTGACATGCCGAAACTAAGTGATTCCTCTTTTCTGCTGCCATTCAAGTTCACAGTCAGACTATCTATGAAAATCAATGATGCACATACTGAACAGAATCACGATGTTGTTTTTATAATTACCCTTCAAAAGTCGTATAAATTGATGTGTGAAATTCCGCGAACACGATTTTGAACTTGTTCGGGTCTGAAATAAATTGAGTTGCATTCTATACCTGTGTATAAATCGTGGGATAAATGCACAAGAACCTACTTGAGATTTAGGTCGCTGCTTCGCAGATCAAATTGAGTATAGAGTCTTGTCAGTTGAAACGAGTGAGCAAAGTCGTAAGAGCAAAAATAAAAAGCAAATACTGGCCTATACACACGCCAGCCAGCAAAAACCCGCTGAAAGCATTTTTATATATTATCGCAGTCAAATCTTTTCAAAATAATCCAAACATTTCGACTGTCGATTTGACGTGAATTTTTCACCTTGTTTCGATGCTTTTAGTATTGATGCTGCATCGTTCGTACAAAAAAAGATCATTTGTGGATAATTGTATAATTTGAACTTGGTTGCAAAAACCGTCGTCAAAGAAAAATCACACCGCATGTAAAATACCGGAACCGCTTTTATTTTTCGCGGCTGCCAGGAACGACGCTATCTCGGGAACTATGACGAAGTTTATTATAATGAAGTTTCGAACATTTTAATAAAGCTTGGGGCTAAATAGAGGAGGATAATTTACCCGTTACCAACTACAAAATTACCGTCCTTTTCTTGACTTTATTTTCTTTTATGCACTTCGGACATTTTTGCAAATTGTCTTGTTTTGTCCATAAATTGGCAATAAGAATAGTTCAACGGAAGTAACGGAAAACTTTATATCGTTCAGGGAACAAGAAAAGTTCATCATTTTCACTAATGAATGTTGCTGTGAGGAAACGCTGTTGAGTATAAATATGTAAATGACAAAGATAAGTACAGTTTTAAATAAAATGTGAATTACAAAGAATTCAAATACAAATAAATAATAATTAAACCAATTAAATTGTGAAAGACAACATATGAATTTCTGTATAAATTCGTAATTTTTATTAATTACCAGTAAAAAAAATATTCTGGAATTACTCGATGTATGTGTCAACTCTACCAAGTCTCCATAAGTTAATTCCAGTGAAAGTTAATTTCCTTTGTCACTAGCAATCCAAAATATAATAAAGAATTAATTTATTCGGAATTCCACAGTCAACCGAAATACCTTAATGTGAAATCTTGTTGAATTGATTTGCACATTGCAGAAATTATATGATGTTACAGCTTTTTTAATGATGCTTGACACTCATACATTCGACATGAATATTAACAAACATTAGTGTTCATATACGCTTACGTGTTAAATGAAATAATGAATGAAATAATCGCCGCATAAAAGTTTGGATTTAATAATTTTCGAATGCAAATCCGATTATTAATTATACTGCAGCTCATCAAACTATTTTAAAGTTACACGCTATGTATATTTGATACTAAATTATGCATACCGTGAAATTTTATATGTAACTTTGTTGATAATTAGTTAAGAATTAATAACACAATACATGCTCGATTGTAATACCTACATTGCTATGAACTTTCCGTAATTTTATGTTATAAATAAATACCCATCACTAATAAAGTTAACTTGTTACAATTTAATTTCAAAAGTTTTTATACGAAAATTTTGCAAGATTTTACTACCTCCTGTCCAGTGTATTACAATAAACAAAAAATTTTTAAAAACATCAGATTTTTTATTTATTATTTTTTTCTTTCAGAAATGTACTATATCGTTATTAATAATTAAATGTCTTGTATGAATGTGAACATTTAACAACACAGATTTTACAAAAATATATATTCTAGATGGTTTATGTACAAGAAAAATTTTGTACATAAACCATCTACAAATAGGAAAAAGTGTGGTAAAAATGTGAAGCATTATTTGATTTTAATTAACAAATTAAAAATTCTAAATTTATAATTTCTAAATTTTTCGTAAACACATTTTCTGATGAGTTCCTCTAAACAAGGTCATGTTTCGCCCTCTATATTTCACTGTTACCCTGTTAAACACGAAAAAAAGGTGGAACTGTATTATGCATCCAAGTGCACGATTGCCCACATCCTAACGTCCGCACGATGATACCGTATGCCAGAAACGCGGAATATTCGACGACATGGATTTTATGAAACTGCGACCTTTTTGCCTTGGCTCAACGGGGTCCAGCTGCTGCTGAATGTGATTTGCATGATTTCTATTTTTACACTACAGTGCTCTGAGAAGTATTATGCACACGTGAGCTCCAACTTTCGAAATATTCTTAGACTCTCGCGGAAACATGTTTTATTCGTACGATCGAGGGGATGCAAAGCTTCGATTGGGTTGGTTTTGGTTTAGTAACGTTTTTCTAAGATATTGTCTCTGTCCTGAAAATCTCATATACTTACAAAGTCAATTTGTTCGTTTTAGTTAATATGTTACTCTACATTCTTAATGGATTCAAAATTGTACATTAATTAACATTAGATTAATTTCTAGTTCTTGGAATCGTGTTTTGGAATTAATGTCACTGTAATAGCAATTCGTTATTGATCGTAAGATTCTTTTATTGACAATCGGATAATTGATTTATATTTTTGTTGATTTATTTAAGCACGAAAACTTCCAGGAAATCACATTATAGGAAGAAACTTAAAAAGTCGCTAATGCTATTCAAGTTCTTACAATTCTTATAAGAATATTTAAGTTCTTATAAGTCTTATAAGAAAATATATGTACTGAGAAAAATCCGAGTAAAATTATACAACTCTTACACCGTGAATGTCGAAAAATTATAACAGGGGTAAACTAGTGTTGTGATTTTAGAATGTTTCGTGATGAGTTTTAGGGAATTTTACACGTTATGGTGTACTTTCACACTTTTTTGATTTATATCTAATGAATTTAGTTTATTATTACGAAATTCGTGTAATTTTACATGAAAGCGATGTATTTCATGTACACGGAGAATAAAGTTTCATAAAAATTACTATACTTTATAAGAACGATGGCGTTTAGGAACATAATTTTGGTAAG